>AYJT01019473.1:0-30485 GCA_001278415.1 Ocimum tenuiflorum | reverse complement strand
GAGGTGGGTTGAAAGGAAAGATTGGTTCTTGCTTTATTGTATAATGTGTTAGTGGAATAAAATATAATATGTTTGAGTTGAGATGCAAGACACCTTATTAATACCATAGTTTGGATCTATATACTATGGTTTGTGTCACAAGTTGTGGTACACTTAATTGCATTATTTCCTTGATGAAATCGCAAATCTAAACTAATTTGCCTAGCAAAATATATGCATAGAATCTAATTATGAAGTAAATTTTAAATAATTGACTAGGGAAATATTGTTGCATGTCTAGTTGTACAACATAGGACATGTGTAGCATTGGTGACTAAGGTGAAATAATTTAATTAAGCCAATTAAAATTAATTGGCTAGAAAATAAAATCTAATAATAAAATTGACTAGGTAAGTTATCATATAAATCCAACATATGACATCGTGCACAACATTGCACGTGTAGTATATATGTGTATGTATCGCATTCACGCATGTGCACATATATGTAATCTCATAGACAAATGTATAATAACATAGGCTAGTATTTCCAATAACATTGATACTGTCATGTGTATTTCCTCAAATAATGTTCTCAACAAGAATAAAAATAATAGTCGATTCTAGTGTGACGAATAACGTTTTAATAATATTAATATTTATATGATAGTATTATCAATTAAAGATTAGTAACATAAGTACTAGGAAATTATTGATAATAAAATTAATAGGAATATCAGGAACAATATTATGAATGGTGATAATAATTATGATAATATAGTAAAGATAGAAATAACGAGAGGGCTAAGAATAATATATCTCCCATAACCAAGATTTACGTTACACGTTGTCTATACACCTACGAGAAATGTGTCTCGTATACCATAATCGCATTCTTCGGGCACCACATTTGCACATCGTATTACAATCCCCAACTTGAAATCAGTAATTTTCAAAATAATAAATGAACTAAGAAAATAAAAATAATTATAATATTTTCCATAGGAACTTCTCCTCAAAATTAGTTTAGAAAATGTCAACTAATATTTCTCATTGCTATAATTTTCGGGTTTATTCCCCACATTGTTCAGCTAAGGTAAGTTTTGAAATTTTCCTAGCTCAAATTTTTAGTGTCGCTGCAATAACAAGGAAGTAAACTAAACAATTTTATTCCTAATCGAATATGTACGGTTCATTTACATCGCACTTCAGACTCCTTTGCTATGTCAAAAACCAACTAAATTGCTCTCGTTCAAGCACTTACATCATGCTAACATTATACCCTTAGTCCCACAAAAAAAAAATGTGTGGGACTAGGCCCACTACAAAACTAACTCTGGACCTTGTAGGTCAGTCAAAGTCGATATGAAGGACCTCGGTACCTGAGCTGTAGGGATCCGCTCGAACAATTGAAGATCCCTCGACCGAATCAAATTCAATTGTGAAATTATCTAACATACATAAATATTGGCCGGGGTACTGATCGCACATGTAGTCTTTCAGTATATCTTTCATAGTGTCAGCTACAACGACCTGCTGCTCAAGACCCGCATCTGACAGAAGATTGCGTTCAAATCGATTCCCCTCCCAACTCAAGCCTCACTCAAGAGGAACTCAGTCTTGGCAACTTGGTACTGGGATTTTCTAGGTCCTCCCTGAGGTCATTCACCTACGCCTTGTACAACTCAAGCTCTCTCTTGTCGTCTTCGCACCTTGAGGCGGGAGTGTGGACGGTCCCCTCATTGCTTTGGAGCTTGAAGTGCAACTTTGTATTCTCATGAAGGGCTCTAGCCAAGCTTTGTTCAGCCTTAACGGAGCCATGGTAATGGGTGGAGCAGCTAGTGCCTGAGCTTCCTCCACCTTCCGACGGTCTTCTTTAGCGATCTCCCGGGCCTAAAGCTCAAAAGACTCTGATAGCTGGATGCAACTTGGGGGCATCAGCCGATTACCCACAAGAAGCTTGTTGCAGACAAGAGCGGCACGACGATAATTTTCGACACTAAGGGCTTTGCAGACCCTCCTATTCAACTCTCCCTCTAATACTTGTCTTTTGATACCTGCTGGAAAATCAATCAAGGTTAATCATCGAGAAACCAAAAGCAAAACCAAAACCAGAGATAGAAAAAGACTCAACCGGAGCTCAAGGGAGGACTAAAAGCACTGGGATGGAGCCCGTTTCTTCATTCGTGAACAAATATGTCCTCTTCCACCCGTTAGGGTAGCAAAATGCCTCCCATATTAATCATCGAGAAACCAAAAGCCTATCCTGATATGGAGCTAGGTAATAACAACATTCCCTTGGCACTTTAATCAAATTGTAAAAATAAAAAATATCATCAAGAGTGGGTTCCCCCCAATCCATTCTCGATGTAAAGGAAGAACATGTCGACTAGATGCTGCCATGCCAGGGAAGAAAGTTGCATCAGTGCAAGCCTCAGCTAGCTAAGAATCCTAATGAAGAAGGGATGAATGGGGACCCCTGCTCCTTCATTCACAAAGGTAATGCAAAAAGAAACATGTCTCGAGGGAGGGAGGTTGCACCTGTCAGCGGATTCGGGAATTATACCCGAATACCAATTGGGTACTTGGCAAACCTTGGCCATAGCCGCCATTTGTTAATGGGTGACCATGGATCTCACCCAGAGCATAAGTCTGCTTCGGAAACCTTTTATATGGGTTTGGAAAAACGCCCGATTCAAAGACTAAAAGACCATCCGAAGATTTGGACCAAGGAAGAAAGGAAGAATATCCCATTAACACTAGAATAAGCCAAAGATCTTTGACCGACCGGAGAAAAAAGAAGGGAACTGATTGGAATCTAAGTTGCAACGACAGAAGGGAATGGAGTTTTAGAGAGAGAAAACACAGACAAGTGCTCTTGAAATTCAAATTGCGAACAGTGACTGAAATTAGGGCTTTTCTGTCCCTTTATATTTGTGCCAAGAATTCCAAAAGACGGTTACCAAGCAACACAGTTTTGCTGGTAAGTGATTCGAGGTATTCTCCTCGATACACTTTTATACTTATCATTTTAAATCAAAATATCAATCTATTATACTCGGGGCTACATCACCCCCTCGAGGTTATTTGATTTCCCGAGTGCAGCTCAATACTCGGGGCTACGAACACACGATCGCTCTTTATGTTCAGCCTATTGACCGAGTAATCAATACTTGGACCGCACTATACTCGAATTGATCTTTTTGATCAATGGCCTTCAGCGGACACATCGATCAATCCTATACTCGAGGTTGTGTCGTCCCCTGGACTTAAGCACTCGACCATTCACGCTTGACCATTTATGCTCGATTTCTTGTGCTCAATTATGTATGCTCATTATATTAAGCGTCTAACATTCATATACTTGGGGCTGCGCAGCCCCTGTTGAGGTTCGATTTTGATCGTTTAAATGATTGGTACTCTAAGTGGGAAAAAAAATTGGATACCAAGTCTTCCCAGAAGGTTTATAGTCCCCCGGAATGGTCTTGCTAGTATTTTATAGAGAAATAGGGTAAAAGTTAAAGATATTCACGTCGAAGAAGGTAATCAGAGTGATACAAAGACTTCCAGGAATGTTTATAGTCCCCCAGAATGGACTTGCTAGTATTTCATAGAGTGATTGAGTGAAAGTTACAAAGCTTCTCATCGGAGAAGGTGATCGGAGCGATACAGTAAATATGGGTGAATAGTTTGACCAAATATGAGTGAATAGCTTCTCATCAAACAATAATAATTACAAGAAAGCTTGTTCGACCGAATAAAAAATTGGATAATCGAAATGTCGCGTATTGGGTTGGAGACGATAAAGCAATTGCGCTTGTGTCATCTATTTCATCCTTACTCTCCCTCCCTCTCTAATAAATAAGGGGTGACCCCTCTTCATTTTCACACCTCAAATGCCTAGCGAAGCTCTTGTAAAATTATTTCTCACTCTACACTTGGAAAATTTCATCGAACCTCAATCTTCGGATAATATCGGAATCGAAGGTGAATCGAGAGGGAGTGCTAGCCATCATCACAAATCGGATTCATACTCTTTACAAGGTAAAACCCAAAACTCTCTCTATTCTTCAAATTTAAAAAATCATGATGATCCCATGTTAGAAGTTAGTTATGATACTTGTTCATTCATGAACATATCATTTCGAAGCTTAGTATTCAATCCATTGAGAATTTGAAGCTTTAAACCCAAAACCTTAGATTTTCTCCCTCATGCTTTGATGCTCTAAACTTGATCTAATGTTCTATTTGACCTCTTAGAACTCTTAGTTAGTTGATTTGGAACCCATTGATGCCTTCATTGTGAGATTTGGACCAAAAACACGAAAATCAAAAAGATTCCTGAGAGTTTTCTGGGCACACAATTGACTCGATCGAAGCCCGATCAATCCTCGATTGACTCAATCAGATCACCTTTGATCCCTAGGTTTGAACCCTAATCAATCCTCGATCGACCCTGGATTGACTTGATCTGAACACCTTTGATCCCTTGATCTGAACCCCGATCAATCCTCGATCGACCCCAGACTGACTCGATCCGAACACCTTTGATCCCTCGATCGACCTCAATTTCTCGATCCGAGCCTCGATCGACCTTAATTTTATTTCACGATCTGAACCTCGATCGACTCTCGATCGACACTTTCATGCCATCCTCGATCCCACCAAACCTCAATCTACCCTTGATCGACCCGATCATGCCATCTTTGATCCCACCGATCCAAACCTCGATTGACCCTTGATCAACCCGATCTACCATTTCCAATCCCACCGATCGAAACATCAATCGACCTCAATTTTATTTCACAATCAACCTGATCACGTTCCCGATCAGCTCGATCCAATCCCCAAACTTTGGGTCCATCTATCAATGACCCCGATTAACATGGAACTAAAATATTATACCCGATTGGCCCGATCACTTCCTAATCAACTCGATCACCTCTCAAATTTGTATTTCGACCTGATCATATTTATTTACCTTATTCTTTCTTTTCAACTACGTTTGAATCTAGTTATCCCGACACTCATTGATTATAATATAAAACCATATGAGAATATACACACAGTCTCTTTATCGAAGCATCAGTTGTACATTGTTACCTTGAACTTCTCACCATGTTATTCTACCTTTTGAAACTCAGTCTC
The DNA here is from genome assembly GCA_001278415.1 of Ocimum tenuiflorum. Lineage (NCBI taxonomy): Eukaryota > Viridiplantae > Streptophyta > Magnoliopsida > Lamiales > Lamiaceae > Ocimum > Ocimum tenuiflorum. The sequence continues at coordinate 25,359 of AYJT01019473.1, read as the reverse complement.
CACTCTAACCCAGCAACTATAAATTTATGCAACAATGTAATAACATGAGACTTAAGATTTTTAAGCGAGATTAATGTCGATGATTATTATTTTTTATCATAAGACAACAAACGAAGTCCTCACTTAGTAATCTTCTTGAAGGTGACGACTTATCAGGCAACGCGAACGATCATGCTCAACCCAAGCAATGCTAGAGAATTGCTAAGGAAGTGAGGTGGGCTTCTTGAACTAAAATATATGAACCAAATATGTTCTTTCCCATTTTCACAGAAAACCCCAATCATGTTTGCCAATATATGTGTTTGTCTATTTGGTTTTGCATGTTTATCTGTCACCTACTCACTATATAGAGCTTGGGGAGTTGTTAACTTTTCCCTAATTGGAGCTTGGGGAGAATTGCCAATTGTGTGATGAATGATGATTATGAATGTCGAATGATTGTGATGATGATGATTGATGATGATGTGATATAATGTGCTGGTCGATCACCTTAGCCAATGGCTTCCCGTGATTTGCAAAGGAGGCCTACCTCTAGTTAATTCTTGTTTAGAAAACAAATAGCATGGTAATGAATTGCGTGCATGTTTTAAAATGTTTTAGCGTTTGTGGGATCTTTTCGAGTAAAACCTACACATTCTGCCAAATGAGTAGGCAACACAAAATGCTTTTATGTATGTAACTTTTCGGCGATGTGTCCAATGAGTGCTTTGTAATCACGCCCTGCATATCTTTCTAAATGTGCAGGTTGAGAGCTGTGGAGTCATGAGGACGTTAAGCAAGGACGCGTTAAGAATTTGGATGCCCTGAGGGGTTATCTTCACATACCTCCCTCAACCATGTTTCTCTAGTTGAATTAAGCTCTGCATCTATCTTTCATTTATTTTCTGGGTTCTGCAACCTAACCTTCATACCATGGCAATGCATGTGCACTTACTCCTTCCCTTCTGAATTATTATTCTTATTAAATGGATGTTCATATCTTGATTCTGATGTTGCGACAACGCATATACTCACACCCTATCTCTTTTGATATTATTATTATGATTAGATCTCCATTTATATGTTGTTATTATCATTTCTCCCTTTAGTTCTACTGTGGCATCCCGGCCGGCGAGGTTGGGGCATTACAATGGCTTTGTGCGTGCATGGTGTGAGTGCGCTATTTATACTATTACATTGAGAGAATTCTGAATAATTTCTATCTACGAGGCATATTTGCAAATACTCTAGGGGTCAATCTACAAATACAACTGAGGAAAGTTAGGGTCACACATTCTCCCCTATGCTGAGTTAGCAAAAGGAATCATTCTGGATCTTTCTGGCACGTGGGCTGCAAGTTAATTGATTCGGGGAGATAGACCTACGAGAGACAAGATTAGCACAAAATATGCATTCAAGCAACGTTTTACCTGCTTTTGAAGCGAGGTTCGGACCATGAGTCGTTGTTGCTGATTTGCGGTACCTGTTAAGTTCTCGCAGACAATTCCTCTCCCAGGGTGGCTAGCCCCGAATTAAGAAGGTGAGGTACAAGATATTTCACAAGAAACAAAAGAAATGATTCGTACCTGCTAGGAGGTGTGGGATGAAGTCGAGCGTATGGCCAGTTCGAGGCCGAAGACACTTCGAGTGAGCTCAGTTGTTGTTTTACTAGGTGTATATGGAGCCATAAATTTCTTTCAGGGAACTGAATACTAAGTGATACAGAAGTCCAGTTGGTAATTTTATAGCATGTGCATCGAGATTCGTGACATTTTTAAAGGAGCCGTGAGCAGTCATGACTGAGTAGTTTATCCTCCGGGGAATGGGTCATCCCAGAGCTTGGATACCCGTGTGAGGAGCTCCGAGTACTTTACGTGTCATTACGAGTTGTAGTCAACAGAGGTTTTGTGGCGTACCATGCATAGCATAGAATGGAATATGATTACTAAGAGAAGCTCGTGAAGGTAAGCGACAGAGGTCTTGTGGCGTCCAACGCATCGCATAGAGCGACAATGCAAAGTGAATGTGACGTCCTGATGAGGCGGAGCCCGGAGGCCTGACATATAGTGTGTTTGTTTTTGGTGCCTTGGGGCAAGAGTTATTGATGTTACTTGGCGCATTGGCACAATTTCGATCGAGGGGCCGAGGGCCAGCTCAAAGGATATGAGAAATGCTCGACCAAGGGGCCGTGGGCTGGCTTGGGAGATAATAAGGGGTCATTTGAAAATAGCCTCGAAAGTTGAATAGACAGCATGAGCTGTATTTTGGACAAAGAAGATGCTTCGAGCGTTTCCTGTCAAAGATGGATATTCCAGGTAATAATCTGAAGAATTCCCCAGAATACTAGTAATAATAGAACTCTATATATCGCGTTGGGGTTAATGATTCATCGAACCCTGACTGGAGTGCTAGCCCCAAGTTAGAAGACCTCAGGCTTCGACTTGGGGACAATAGTCATGAATTTCATACGTCAAAGATAATTTAGGGTCTCGAGACCGAGCTCTAAGTTACTAATTAGAAATCCCTGGGTTAAAGCGGATATTTTTCGTGCATGTAAGTTTAAGGCCGACATTGATGGGCACGGTGTGCCGGTTTCAAGATTATGTTGTCGGTCTTCGAGTGCGTCGATATATAAGGCTTCACATAGACTTCATGAAGCCCATTATTTAGATAGGGATCTGACTGGGGAAGGATTACTAGCCCCGAGTGCCTGCAAATATAGTTGAGATCTCAGGGGGGTTATCTAGCCCTGAATGTCTCGAAGCCAAACGTTGACAGTTTGTATGGAGTTCGAGTATTACACGTGAGAAATTTAAATGTACCTATGCGAATTGCTTAACGTCGCTGAAACAGTATCGTTTCACCGTTTCACAGAGACACTTCAAATTCTAAGTGCATATAAATTGTGCGGTGGGTGAGGGAGAATACCTAATTTCAAATTCGGCCCCTTTTCACCTCCGCGCTCTCTACTGGAACACCACCGTCTTTTTGTCCGTTTAATTTTCAGGTTTGCTACCCCTTTATAATCATCAATTGTTTCCACCTTTCGCCTCAACCACCGTGTATCCTCGTCGGATACCCTTGTTGCCGTGGATTCCGACATCATCACCAATCCTGGGTGAAAGTATAAGAATAACAACTGTTTGGAGGGGGAATTCTGGGGGACAATTCTCCAGGCAAGGTCTAACGCTGACTATTGAGGAGTATCGTCTCTTCTCAACCGATGTCATTTGCCACCCAATTACCCCATCCTCATTCCTAGGCCGGAGGATCATGCCACCGTCCTCCCCCCAACTATTTTGCCTACAGTCTTGACTGTATGAATGAGGGGGCGGGGATTCCCCTTACTCCTTTTTTTATTAAGTTTTTTAAGTATATTAGATTAGCCCACTATCCAGCTCTCGCCTTTGGGGTGGTGATACTTGGAAATGATGTAGATTTTGTATAGAAAAAAAAATGTAGAAATCTCGTCCTTGTCGAACATTTTTTATTATTATCTGAATCCTTACCCCAACGTCCAACTATTCTCTGACATCCCGCGCTATCCGCGCCATTGGAATTGTCATTTCATCTTCGTCTCCTCTCGGGAGGGCGAGTGGGCGCTATCCGGCGTGTTCGGGACTTCTCTGAGTATGGAGTCCTTTTCTGCATGTGTTTTTCTTGTCTGCTATATTTTGTTTGGGTTGTGATGTTTATTTTGTTTTTGCAGAGATTAAATGGTTAAATGTGAGTGATAGATTGTAGGTGAAATTGGTCCGTATTTTCAGTGTCTCTGATTGAAGCCTTGCATCGATCAGCCAAAACTTTGTCATCCACGGGACTCCACCCACCATGCCTCTTTGACATCATAACATCGCTGCCAACTATGAGGTGGACGTCCATTACCACTTCGAAGGTGATGTTGAGGTTCGATTTTGATTGTTGGAATGATCGAGACTCTAAATGGGAAAGTAAATTGGACACCAAGACTTCCAGAAAGGTTTATAATTCCTCGGAACGGACTTGCTAGTATTTTAAGAGAGATAAGGTGAAAATTACAGAACTTCTCATCGGAGAAGGTGATTGGAGTGATACAATAGAGTGTGAGTGAATAGAATTCAGTGTGCATTGTATGAGTGCGCTATTTATACTGTTGCATTGAGATAATTTGAACAATTCCTATCTATAAGGCCTATTTGCAAATAACTTAGGGGGTCGATCTGCAAATACAGCTGGGGGAAGTTAGAGTCACACATTTTCCCTAATGATGAGTCATCAAGAGGAATCAATCTTTATCTTTCCAGCACGTGGGCTGCACGCTCCTGGAATATCAAGGCAAGGTTCAGAGAGGCTTTGAGTCTTGTAGTGCGAACCTTGAGAGGGCCTTCATGACGGGGGTGCTCGTGCTAGATTCATCGAGAGGGTCGTCCGAGCCTGCGAGAGACTTTGAAATTTCTGCTGATTGGCTGTAGTTCGAAGATATGCCTTCGAGGCGAGTATCCTAGCCTTGTGACCGACGCTGGGATTGAACAGATATTTTGGCCCTCGACAATAGCCTAGTGTCTTCATGAATCAAGTTAATTGATTTGGGAAGACAAACCTACTCAAGATATAGTTAGCACGAAAATATGCGTTCAAGGGACATTCTATCTGCTTTTGAAGCGAAGTTCAGCCTCTGTGCTGCTGTTGTTGGTTTTTTATTCCTAATAAGATTTCAGAAAAAATCTCTAGCCCGGGTGGCCAGCCCCAAGTTAAAGAGGTGAAGAACAAGATATTTCTCAAGAGATAGATGAAATATTTTAGACCTGTCGTGAGGCGCAATATAAGTTTGAGCGTTTGGCCAGACCAAGGACGAAGACACTTCGAATGTGCCTAGTTGTTTTTGGAGACAGCCCTAATGGAACCTTATAGTCAAAAGTTTTGTTGATAGATTTCAGCATGCGCGTCCAGGCGGAGTGTTTTCAAAGGGAACCGGGAACGGCTATGATTGAGTAGTTTACCCTCCGGGGGGAGGATTGCTAGTCCCAAGTGCCTACAAACATAACTGAGACCTCGACAGGTTACTTAGCCCCGAGTGTTTGAAGCTAAATGCAGATGATTTGCGCAGAGTTCGAGTTTTACACTTGTAAGAATTTTCAATATACCTGTGCGAATTGCTGAAGTCGCTGATACGATATTGTTTCGTGGAGAGACGTTTCAGATTCCGCACGCATAAATAGAGAAGAAACCCTCAATTCTGTCCTTATCCGAGAGTCATTTCAAATTTGAAATGCTCCCTACTATTCATCGCCTTCCTTGCAACTTCCACCGCCTTAGGTTCGTCAAAAGAAATCTGGTCAGTCCCTCTATTTCCTTTTCCTATTTCATGTTCTAAAAGCACAAAGCCACTTAGGGTTTCATTAGTCAATATAGCATCTAAACAAACCACTGATTCATTAGGGACCTTTTTTGCACATTTTTGGATTGAAACCTAATTGTTTGATTTTCGTGCCCCAGGCAACGGTGGTCGTTGCCATGACCCGCTGGAAGGGTACACCGTCTTTCCAGCTTATCTATTTAAATTTGGCATCCATTTACCCTTTCACCCATTTTTTGCTAAACTTTAGGCATACTACCAAATTGTGTCGATGTAGTTGGCCCCGGTGGGTTGGATGACTACCCTGGGGTTTTTAGTGCTTTTCCGCTCAAAGCATCTGGGCGAACCTTCCCTAGAAGAGTGCAGGCATTTCTATCACCTAAATGTAGTTAGGAACGAAAGTTACTACGGCGTGACTAAGTAGAATGATGGCCCCACCCCCATTATCAAAAATCATCCCACAAACTTCGGCAGGTGGAAGGAGTACTATTTTATTTCTTGGACTTCCCCACATGGTGCCTGCCTTGCACCGATATTTTATTAAAATCGGCCATAAGGCTCCTAAACCTTCCCCTTTAGAATGTTTTTCAGTTCGTTTGAGTTATACGCCTGATGGAATGTCGTTTTTCTTGTTTTAGCTGCAGGTCTTGAATACCTTACTCTTTTTCTAGAGGTGGAAAAGTGAGTAACCCAGATTAAGGAATAATATGCTAAAATTCGTAGATGTTGATACTAGAATAGAAGAAATGATGTTCCGAATATATTGCCTCAACTAAAGATATTAAATGCACCCTCCCCCCAAGACTATTAAGAGGAAAGGAATAAAGAACACCGACAACATCGAACTAGATCAAGAGTTTCTTAAGATTAAGCGGACTACCATTAACACTTCATCAAAGATTTTTCGAGGTAACGAGATTGATGATGCAACTCTTAAAAATAATTAAAGTTTAAATGAACGATAGACCCTTAGTTAGTTTATAACGATTTAAGAGGTGTTGACTACGGCCCCAGTTGAGGATAATTCTGAAAGTCGCAAAAGATTGTAGAATGTGTATAAACACTTTTGAGGATGAAATCAAATGTGTACTCTTGAAGGATGATAAAGCGTCGCAACAACTAAGACCTCTCGAGTAAAAATTATTGATACGATTTAGAGCTTATGACAATACTCCATGCCTTGAAGACTTAGAAGAAATGCCATCTTGTAGAGTACGATGTGCTATATTTATATACACATACATGCATACCTATATATAAATATGTATGAATCATAGGACCCCGAGTATTTCTTCTTGTAGAAAGATCATAGCACGAGGTAGAAGTGGTAGCTAAAATCGGTTAAGAACTATGAAATGTCCGTAAACTGCCACCCAGAAAGGATAACATGATAAGGGATGCATGAAATTGCATATCGAATTTGATGATGTATGCACTCTTTCACACATAAAGCCTAATTAGTAAGCTTAGTAGTTGCTACTAGAGGTGATAAGCCACCAAATTTGCCGCCAATTCCTACCAACATTAGCGATCACTCTAGATTTTAGATCAACGATCGTTGTGGTACAAAGAGCATATGAGAGAGTTACAAGAGATGAGACTTAAGGTCAAAATGAGCGTGACCAAACAATATTAGGAGACGGCTAATAATACTCTACCATTGGAAGATGGTTTTTGCATATCTAACAACGAAGAACCAAGAGACAAGATCAAGGGAACGTACATGAACCGCATACTGCTCATTCCAAAAGTAACGAGATGTACCAAAACTTAAAGAGCAAGTTGGGCGAAAATGAATAAGAAGGACACAATGTTGTCTGTAGAATGATGTTAGGCGAATCGACAATCAAAAGCATCATATCGATGTGTATACAGATAATTGCAACCATTGGCAATCCAGAGCGGAATTAGGACCACGTCTAACGGATTTTTTGACCAGACTAACAAAGCCACCGCATGGTACTGCAGCAGAGTGAGTCAGAGTGGACGACTTACCAAGCGCACATTTTGGACCAATGAAGTTATAACAAATTCAACAATTTGTAAGATTATATCCTGACAGATCGTATAAATGCACAAAGTGCAGATAGATGTCTGTATTATCCGATCAAAATGCGAAGTTTACTCCGAGGTAGTAAAAAGATATGGGATAGAGAGAGTTAGGAACCATGCAAATTCCAACAATATCCTTTCGCCGCAAACGAATAGACAAGTCTGAATGGATTATCCAAATCCTAGAAATATGCTACGAGTAGTTAGGTAGAATCGAGTCGATAAATGGAAAATAATTTCTGCAATTATTGAGCTCATAACCAACGAAAGCTATTGAGCAGCAACTGGGATGGCATCATATGAAGCCTCTATGGAAGAAGTGAATACTTCCACCTTAGTTAGACAAATTACTGTAAGGAAGTGTTTAGACTAGAAGCGGTACATGAAGTAATAAGAACAGCTCAACAAATCCAGAGCACATTAGAAAGCTCAGAATTACCCAAAAATATACGCGGACACAAGCGAACCATAGAAAAGAAATTGTCATAATCGCAATTAAGAGAAGATGAAAAACCTCGAATCAAATGAGAATTTTCAAGAAAAGTGGAACCGCCACTTATAAGTTGATTTACTACCATGGTTTTATAATGAACACGACGTATTCTATGAGTCAATCGAGGAAGTACGTATCTAATACCAAGCTCTTAATCTAACAAAGGACATAATTCTAACAGCCAAATATATTGTGACGAAAGATCAGAAACAATACTTGACCTAAGAGTTCTAAAGTAGAGGAACAAGTCATACATCTCGTGAAGAGTGATATGGAAGCCTAGAAAGAGAATACGAAGAAAGCATACAGATAAATGTCTAGCCAGCCTAGTAAATTTTGAGGATGAAATTTTTGTGAGGTGGGGAGATTGTAACACCCCGTATAAATATTACCGGAATTAGAGACAATAACCGAGTAATTAACTAGTATAAAATGAGATTTATTTTCTAAAGCTCTTATTGCTCATTTTAAAATTAACAATGATAAATAAGATCATGGGGATTCCAGAAGTATGGAATAATATTGATGATGAAATTTATTACGTTCGATCATAGCAAAAATCAGATATCAAAAATACGTCGCGTTAGGGTTGGAGACTAACAAGTAGCTTCACCCTTGTCATCAATTTTGTCTTCATCCTCCATCCCTCCTCTATAAATATGAGGGTTCTTCTTCTCATTCTCCACCACAAATTTTGTAGCAAAGCTCTTGCATTTTTGATTCTCGACTAATACTTAGAAAATTTCCTCGAACCAAAATCAATAAACACATCAAATCAAAGCGAGAGATTGATGGGAGTGCTAGCCATCATCACAAATCGGATTTATACTCTTTTCAAGGTGAAACCCTAAACTCCCTTTATTCTTCAAAATTCAAAGAACATGATCCCACGTTAGAAATCATGCTAGGATGTTTGTTTATCTATGCTAGCATTATTTCCAAGCTTAGCATTTCATTTATTGTGAATTTGAGCATGATTTCCTCAAACCCTAGTATTTCATTTCCTTCGAATTGATGCTTTGGGATGATTGAACGATGTTTTTGACCTCCTGGGAGCCTTAGTTTGATTATTTCGAGCCTATTGATGATTTCATTGCAAGATTTAGCCCACAAACATGAAATTTAGATTTTGTCCCTAGAGCAAAACTACCTAGTGGATCGGACCGATCATGATAGGATCGATCCCGTCACGCCATCGATCAAACATGATCAATCTGATCAGTGATGAAGATCGCTCCAATCTTTATCTGTGATACCCTTCAATCTTCGTCCTAAACCTAGAAAGTTAAATAACACTAATTTTTGGTTGAAGATCGATCTGATCGTCCTTGGATCGAACCAATCATTCAAGAAACTTGATCACCCCTTTGGTTATGATCGAACCTATCCAAACTCAACATGATTGGACTGATCCTTTCATCAAATATAGATCCCCTCGATCCCTTCCTAGGACCCATCGAACTCATAGGATCGGATCGATCCTTTTTAGATTGAACCGATCCTTTGTGAATTTCCAAATCACTTCGATCATTAACCCCGATAAACCCACTCTTGTAAACCAACGTCATCAAACCAATTGTCATCCAATCGAACCGATGCAGGTCTTTATCATTTATTACCATTTCGCACATCTTTGGTAACGTACTGTTTCATTCACACATAACCCAACTTTATGCCCCCTCTTTCTTCCATCTCTTATCATCCATTTTTATTCAATTCACCATTATCTCATACGTAATTCGACTCTATGTCTCATGGATTTGAAACCCCAATTCAATAATTTGTAAACAATTTGAATTCTACATTTTACAAGTCTAAAGCTCTGATTGTGATATGAAAAATATTTCTGGATTCTGAATCAAGTATTAACCACATATCTAATGTCTTACTATCAAACTGATCGTACCTTCTATTTATTATCGTGCAAACATACCCGGTCATGTTTCATTACCTTATCCTCCTTTTCAACGACGTTTGTACCCAGTTATCCCGATACTCATTGATTCTAAATTCAAACTCAGATGAGAATAGAGACTCAGTCTCTACACCGAAAGACCAATTGTCTGTTGTTACCCTGAATTTCTTACCATACTATTCTATGTTTTGAAACTCAGTCTCCATTCCAACCTAACGACTTTATCCAATAATGTAATAACATGAGATTTAAGAGTTTAAGCGAGATTAACGACGAAGATTGTTATTTTCGATCACAAGATAATGAATGAAGTCCTCACTTGGTGATCTTCTTGAAGGTGACCAACTTATCGGCAATGCGAAGGATCATGCTCAACCCAAACAACGCAAAAGAATTGCTAAGGAAGTGAGGGGGGCTTTCTTAAACTAAAAATATATGAAAGCAATGTGTTTAATGTTTTTCATGAAAATCCTCAAACTAATTTGCCAATCAATGTATTTGCCTATATGATTTTGCATGCTTATTTGTCTCCCACTCGTCACTTGGAACTTGGGAGTTGCTAGTTACTCGCCAATTGGAGCTTGGGGAGAATTTCCAATTGTGCGATTGGTGATGATTATGAATGTTGAATGATTGTTGTTATGATGATGATGATGATGATGACGACGATGTACCATGCCAACGACTAGAGTGGGGAGGTCTACCCCCTAGTCAGTTCTCGTTTGGAAAACAGATAGTATGGGATCATTTCAACTAAAATCCCTATGTTCTGCCAATTGAGTAGGTAACACAAAATGCTTTTATGTATGTACTTTTTGGCGATGTGTCCACTGAGTGCTTTTGTACTTACGCCCTGCATATCTTTCCAAATATGCAGGTTGAGAGTTGTGTAGTCGAGAAGATGTTGAGCAATGAAGTTTTGAGAATATAGGTGTCCCGAGGGGTAAACCTTCATATATCTCCCTCAACTATGTTTTCCGCTAGTTGAACATTGAACTCCATGTAGACTTGTTATTTTGTTGGTTCTATAACCTAATCTTTACACTTTGACAATGCATGTGCTCATACTTCTTATCTTTTGATATCGTTATTCTTATTTATAATGAATGTTCGTATCTTAACTTTGATGTGCGACGATGCATATACACTCACTCTATCCCCTTTGAAACAATTATTATAATTCAATTCGATCCCCGTTCATATGTTGTTATTATCTTTACTCCCTTCGGCTCCATTGTGGCATCCCAGCCGATAAGGTCTAGGCGTTATACCCCTACTATTGTGTTTGTCACCAATGCTGGAACTCGTAAGTTCTGGCCATTTCTCAGTATACATATCATTGCTTGAAATCCAATCGATCTTACAGTATATGATTATTTCGTGAATTATCATTATTCTAGGCACAAACCGCAATAGTTATTTACAATCTCAGATTTCATAATTATCTATGATATGCGATCTCAGAGTTCAAGACTCCTCATTATTATTTTAGACGTAGTCCAACACTAGGATCTACGTACTCAGGGCTCATGCCATACGACCCAGCTATTAATTCTCGAAGCTGCCTCATGGCCCCTCGATCAAATCTTGCAAACTCGCGGGTATTATTATCAACATATTCGTTCTAACCTGCTTGCGAGGTTTGGTTGTAGGAATTTAGAAACTGAATTTCGATTCATTTTGCCGGGACCAAATTTTGGGTACCATAACTGACCATACATTAGTTATTTTGCCTAGCATGCATTTAGAAATTGTAAGGGCATCACATGGGAGTTGCGGAATAATTACCTACGAATTTGGAGCAAAGTTCTACTACGGATGATGTATTCAGCTCCAAAATTGGGTTTTGAGTTGTATCCCCTGCCTGATCTCGCTTAGTCCAGTGATGACAGATTGCAAAATCTCCAAGTTCGGAATCCTCAAAGTCGACGCCGCCCCCTATGTCCCCCGGGATTTATGTGATTGTTTGTCACGTGAATTGTGTTATGATTCTTAATCACAAAACCATATTTATAGAGGACTTAGCAGGCTTTTTCCTGCTGGGTATAGGATTCCTTGGATAAAAGACAATTAGACCAACGTACGGACCAATTACAAGAAAAATAGAATGAGCCTATCAATAAATTAATTTCTCCATAGCTAGCCCATACACTTATTAATATCGGATTCATTTTACCAAAAAACCGATACTGACCTACCCCTCTATCCTCTGATGGTGAATCAGTGCTTGTATTAGATTTAACGAACCCCACATTTAAGATATCTGACACTCATTAATTAATTAAGCTCTGACAGCTCTAATTAATTAATCTCTTATTTAATTTCCTCGAGTCACACAGTTCATCCTTATTATCGTACCTGAACTTAATCAACCTGCAGGGTTTAGTACGATAAACCTTATGAACACCTCAAGGGAGTGTCATCATCCTGAAATAGATGTGGATGCTCAATACGAATTTACAACTTATCATATATGACTTACTGCCACCCAAGATACAGAGATTATTGAGCTAAAGAAAAGCTCTCACCCGTAGTAAGTTAAAGTGACACAATATGCATCTATACAACTTAAACTATATTAAGCTAGGTTCAGTTAATCACCGAGATCTTAATTCTCTACTCAGGTCAGATAACAGAATACATCTCAACTTTATCCAATCAATACGTCGCACGTACCAGTATATCAAACAGTCTAGATAAGCTATTTCTTGAATATACTGCAGCCTAGACCGGCGACTCGTCCTCAAGTCGCATCACCTGTGATTACTGTTTATATCTCATTTAAGGTTACCGATCATGCAATCTACTGCGATCTCCTACACGCTACATGATCTACCCTAGTTAGTCGAGATAAATGGACTAGTTGTTATATGAAACGCATGGAAATAGTTAATTTTGTACACAACATAAATAAAGTTAGTTTCACGTATACTAAAATCTAAAAATCTCCAACTTATACTAAAGAAAACTTTTAGTATATAAAATGTGTTTTACATGCTCAAATATGTCTATAAATATGGCTATCTCTATTACAACACATCACTTCTTCCACTTGTACTGAGAGTTTCATAAGTGGGGCATCAACACAGACCTAGTCTAAGAACATACTTTGCTAAGACCTCTGTTGTAAGCCATTGTAAATGAATCAACCAAGTTCTCCAATGTCTCAATTCATTTACTCGAACTTCCCCTCCACCATACAATTTTTCGTATGATATAATTATTTCTCTCTATGTGTTTGGTGGCCTTTTGAGTTCGGGGTTCCCTAGAGTTCGCCACTGCACCAGCGTTACCACAATAAGTCCTGGTTGCTTTGGGCAACTTCGAAAGGACACCAAGCTCGATTGAACACATAGCAAGAGGTGGATTTATAATCATCACGATCAGCCTAGAGATTTGAATCTGTCTAACCCATAGGTCGGAGACTTCCTATCCAGGGTTAAGTTAATATCTCACTACTATGCATATAGCATGAGAGATATCGCCTCGTGCACGGCATAGCTACCTATGACGGAAACATAGGATATCGCTACTTTTTCTTTTTCTCTTTATCAGTTTCAGGACACTAATGTTTATAAAGATGAATATCATATTTGAAAGGTAGCAAGCCTTTCTTGGCAATTTTTGCATGCTGAAACAATCTATTACAATATCACTATAGGACTCCAGTCTTAAGCTCAACATCCTCATCTTACAATCACGTGTGACTTTGATTCCAAGAATGTAGGCTGGTTGTCCCAAGTCTTTCATTTGAAACTATTCGGATAACCATCTTTTATGTCTGATAACACTTCCTTATTGTTGTCAATAAGCAGAATATCATCTACGTAAAGTGCAAGAAAAACTACGCTTCCGCTGGTGTCTAACGGTACACACAACTTTCTTTCGAGCTCTGAACAGAACCATAAGTTTTGATCACTTCATTGAAACGCAAGTTCCAAGACCGCGAAACTTGTTTGAGTCAGAAACGGATTTCTTAAGCTTCCAAATGAGATGTCCTTCTCCTTCTTCACATACACTTGAGGTTGCTGCATATAAATGTCTCGACCTTCGTCAAGGTAACAATGTAGAAATGCGGTTTTGACATTCATTTTCCAAACCTCTAGGTCCATGCGAGCAATAATGGCCAAGAGGATTGGAATGGATTTGATCATGATAACCGGCAAAAAGGTTTCATCATAGTCGATTCCCTTTCTTTGACTATAACCTTTTGCCACCAATCTGGCCTTAAAGGCTATGATCTCTCCATTCGGACCTCTCTTTATCTTGTATACCCACTTGCTACCTATGGCCTTCCGGCCTTCTGGTAGCTCAGATTTTTCGTATACATACATGTTGTCAATGGAATCGTACTCAGAATTCATCCCAACATGTCATTGCTAAGCATACTCGCTAGGTACGGCTTTTTTGTATGTCCATGGTTCAGTACTAATTGGCTCATCACCTGGGAGACCGTCTGAAGACTCTCCCACTAGCTTATAATACCCATCGGGTTCTTGTCAAACCCTCCCACTACGACAAGGCTTAGCCTGTTGAACCTCAGCTCTCGGTGGTTTATCACCTTGTACCGACTGCGGGGTGCGTGGCTCGAGAACCGGAGCCTCGCCAGACCCACAGGGCGGCCCTTGAGTGACACCATTGTCCTCCATCTCTTGGAGGATGCTGTTAGTTCTAGATTTGTGGTTCATCATGTTGTCCTATTCCAAGAATCTCGTGTTGGTGCTAACAACGACCTTCCTTAGGATTATAGAAATAACCACCTTTCGTTTCCTTTGGATATCCTACAAACAACATTACTTCTGTCATTGACTCCAACATGCTAGCTTCCTTGTTCAACACGTGTGCTTGACAACCTCAAATCCTTATGTGGCTTAAACTGGGCTTTCGTCCTAGCCATAACTTGACAGTAGTCTTTGGAACTGACTTGGAAGGCACAAGGTTCAGCAAGTAAATTGTTGTTTCAAAGGCATATCCCCAAAATGAAATAGGCAAAGTTGGGTAACTCATCTTAGAGCGCACCATCTATAAGAGAGTCATATTCCCCCTCTCAGCTACACCATTCTGTTATGGGGTACAGGGTGTAGTTAATTGGGATAAAATCCCAGCATCTGACAAGTATTGCCTAAACTCGTCTCCGAGGTATTCGCCACCACGATCAGATCATAGTGACTTGATACGTTTTTCTAACTTGTTTTCCACTTCCGTCTTGAATTCTTTGAATTTTTCAAAGCATTCATAACCTCGAGTATTGTCAATAAAAGTGACTAAGTACTCGTAACCTCCACCAGCTTAAGTGGACATCGGTCCGTACAAGTTAGAATGGATCAATTCAACACATCATTGGCCTTATGACCCTTTGGATCCTATTCAAACTAATGTGACCTAGTCTTAGGTGCCATAATTGTGTTTGATCCTCTTGAGAAGATGGTTTCTGTTTTTGGATGTTTTACATGAATGCATTATCGAGGCATCATGGATACAAGTAATAACATACAGGGAACCATTCAAAACAGTACGAACGATAACATTGTCATTTCTCATGATAGTAAACAGTTATAAAAAATGACAGAATATCTATTATCAATCAACTTAGAAAGAGAATAAGGTTCCACCAGAACTCGGCACGTACAAAACAGTTTTTAATACTAAAATAAAAAATGCATAAACAAATGTCTCCAATAGCCTTGGTTGCCGCCCAACTCGCGTTGTCCATGGAGACTCGAACCTAGCCGTCATTCAGCTGTGATCATGCAATCTACTGCGATCTCCTACAAGTTACATGATGCACCCTAGTTATTCGAGATAAATGGACTAGTTGTTATATGAAACGCATGAAAATAGTTAATTTTGTATACAACATAAATAAAGTTAGCTTTATGTATACCAAAGTCTAAAATTGGTAACCCAAGAATGCATCGCAGGCCCCTGGGTCTTTCTGGAATGACAAAATTCCCCAACGCTGCTTGTGTGGTTTAGATACCCAAGCACGCAATTCTGCCTACGTGGTTCGAATACCAAGCCGATGCACGGGATGCCTTTTATACCTCAATCCACCTAATCACGGTGGTGATGGTATGCCAAGAATAACTCTGAGGGAGTGCAGCGATCTGAATGCCCTGAGAGTATAAACTGTCAACAGCCCGTGTGGCCTCTCTGAAGAAAACGAGTACTTAGAAGGATAAACTTTAAACGCTCTGAGACGGGAAAGGAATCCCTCAGGAGGATAAACTATTAACATCCCCTGCGGCCTCTCTAAAGAAAATGAGTACTTCGGAGGATAAACTAAACTCCCTAATGATCCAATTTATTATTCATGTTTTTATCTCAAGCCCTGAACTCGAACAGGGACCCCGATTGCGGCACACAGCGATAAGCAAGAACATTATCTCACATAGTTGAAGTACAAAAATCTATATTTAAGATTTTGACTTACCTCTTTTTCGTAAGTTTGCCTCCATACAGTAATTGACTTGTTGCATGGAGCCAAAGGGCTATTGTTGAAGGTCAAAATCAGCGGCCGAATCTAAACCTTTAATATGGGAATGTCGACCGCTGGATATTCTCAAGCTCTCTCACAGAATAGCTATCCAGACCAAACGGGAAATGCCTCGAACATCGAACTTGAACCCTGGATGAGCTCATGCCCCAAATTCATCCTCGAAGATCCCTGAAAGCTCTCGTACCTCGGGGCTCCGCCTCGAGAAGAAGACAATTTCACAAAAACACCTCGAAACCATAATACTCAAGTTCTGGCACGCGTCCACATGTATGGGAAGAGTCTAGAATGATTCCTTTATTAAGTCAGCATGACACCCAAAGCGTGACTCTAACTTCTATGCCAAGCTTTGCAATTTGCCCCTCGAATATTTGCAATTTAATCCTTAGCTTAGGAAATATTTAGATTCGTCATGTACTCACTCGTATGAATAGATCCCTTAGTCAGCATAGTCTACACAATTTGTCTTGTACACACCTCACTTAGCATTTTCTACAACCTTCATTGTGTTTCTGACCTCCGATCATTGGAACCCCCTAAATCGTGTAATTTTCGCCTTTAATCAATAAAATCTCAGTCAATCCATTCCGGAGGACTATAAACCTTCCCAGAAAGTCGTGGTTTTCCGATCAATTTCATGCTTAGAGCCCGTCTTGATCGCGTGATCAAAATCGAACCTCAATACGTAGGACGTGGAGTACAGATCAGGAGGAGTTCGCAGTTCCTTTTGACGTCGTGACTAAGTCCTCGAGCCACAATGCCCGACGACTTAAAAGATTGACTTATTGCAATCTACTTTTAAAACACTGCATGCTTTAAGTTAATAGTGGATACCTTTCTAGTTGATGAATGAAGAGAGGATGTAGGAACGATATCTCCCAAGCTCTATAAAAATACTTGTGTCAATTTTATCGCTTTATTGTATTTTCATATTCTTTAATTTATGACAATAGAATGCATGCTACTTGACAACTATTTTACATTTGTGCAAGTTGAGCTGACCCAATCAGCTCAGTTAACTCATATTAATTGTCGATTAACTCAATGAATTCTCAACTACCTAAATATGAAAAATTTATCAGTACAACTCTGTATAGCTTACTTGTATAATTGCAAATAAATCTAATTTTAACCGGACAACAAAATTTTTCCTAAGTCCTAACTGACTCAGCTCGAGTCTGATGGACATAAATAAGCCTCTAAATTTAATTCCGAACCTTTTGTACATACTCTGATATTTTAGATAGGACCAATAATTTATTTTATTATTTAAATGTTTTTACCTTATTTTATTTTATATATTATATAAAGTACATTTAAGAAATTAAACCAATTATAATACAACCTCTTTGTTTCCTCATTCCTTATGTCAAACTCCTTTTTTTCCCTTAAAAGCCTATAAAGCGAACTAAATCAATTGTATAACGTCACATATATAATTTTGTAATAATAAACAATCGTTATAATTAATTTATTCGTGAAAAATATCAATTATTACAATTGAATGAAATTATAAAATAGCGTATGATATATAAAGTGTGAGGCCAAATAAGATGTATATAAAATAAATACATACAGCATTTTAGAATTTGCTGTGCTGCTATTTTTATTTTTGGTATCATACTTGAAGTATACACCACCAACAAAAGTAATTAATCTCCTTACTACGTTTGAGGTACCTCAGAGGGTAGGATAATTGATCCTAAAATATCTGACCTTACTTAAGCATGAATCGATCCCTAATGTTGAACCACATGCTTGAAATTTTATTAATGCTTTGTAATATAGGTGGTAGGAGATAATTTATGTCGAGAGGACTGAAAATTTCTGACACTGCATGATATTTATCAATTAGTGCCGAGTCATCTTATCGGATACATAAGAGGTATGGAATTTTGAATGAAAACAAATAATATGTTATATGTTGGATCGAATTGAATATGGGTCAAACACAGAAAAATTATATTTAGTCAATATCTTTATCATGTTATTATCGCATTTATCAAACTTAATATTAAATTCTTCCTAAACCATTTTAGTTCAAAGAAATCATATTATTTTTGTACTTGTATCCAAATCTTTAGTTAATGGATTGATTGATTGAATCCCTATTTATGTCAAACACCCGTTATAGATCGGATGTGAATTTGATCCGATTCAATCATGTGCAAACATGATTCTTAGTGAGTCAAAAAAATAAGGATCTATGTTACAGAACAAATAAGATTGATACTATAAAAATATTTTTAACGTAAATAGGAACAAATTGAGAAAATCTTGAAGAGAAGGTCTTCCATTACCGTCTAAATGATTTATACAGACCGTACCATTACATGATGCAATCCAAAAAGCTCAATCCTTCCTCATATTGTTTCAATCCAAAAGTTGAAACAACACAAAATTCCCTTGGAATTTTTCCAGATCCACCATCCACCATCTCCACTGGCAGCGCCATCCTCCGACATATTGCACCATTCTCCGGCATCTCAACCAGGCTCGTCCTCCATCATCTCTATCAATGTAAATTAAGGTAAATCTCGAATCCCTAGATGCCTTTGGATTGGAAAATTAATACTAGTATATTGATTATTTTCATGCATCATAGACGGCTTCAGATCTTATATTCTCTAATGGTGTTCCACTCTCTATTCCACTTATAATATTTTATAATTTTTATTTGTAAAATAATAATTTATTATAACTTAGGATAATTTTAGTATTTAACTTCTAATTGATATTCATTCTTGAAGTTGATTAATTCATAATTATATTTTGTGATTTTTTAAAATTCAAATTTTTGTTTATAAATACTAATTAGAGTGTATTATGTCATAATTAATTTTATTTTTATAATATCTATTATAAAATTAATATTTTTGAAAGTGAAATAGAGAGTGGAGCATCATAGACTGACAGTAGGAATTGTGCGTGTTCATTTATGTTGTTATTTATGTAAATTACACGTAAATTATATTTGCTATTTTCAAAGGTACCTGAAATATTTTCTCCTCTTACCTCCTGAAATTTCAGATCCAAAACTCCTTGTCTCTGCACATGGCAGGCTTATGATTATAGAAGTGTTGTTGCCTGTTTTCAAAACCTAGTTTGGTGTTCATTGTTGTTTGGATCCTTCTTGGCGAATTCACTCCAGACTTGCTAATTAATAAAAAATGGTTGGTGCAAGCCATTTTTGAGAGATATGGTCATACAAGAATTATACATATATCGTCAATTTCCACACTTTTAAATGTCAACAATTGCTGATTTTATAATATCACTGGGTATAATTTATGCTGAACAAAATATAATTTACAGTTCTGATAGAATGTTTCATTATTCAATCGAGTATAAATTAGTTTTATTTTTAAAAGCAATTGTTATTTTAGAATGTCTACAAGTATGAATTATGCAGAATTAAATTCTAATTTATAATTTTTAATAAGTATAATTTTAGATTTATTTTCAAAACAATCTTTAAAAGGCCAACAAATATAGTTTGTACGGAAAGCAACTACAAATTACAACTTTAACTGATATAATTTATGATTCCTATTTGAGGTTTGGTTCAATTTTAGAGGAGTGGTCGGGTTCATGTTTGTATCATGAAAATATGCTATTTGATCCCTCTAAATTATTTAAACAGTCTACTGCAAATTTTTGTTAGTTTTGAATTATACAACAACATATAAAACATTCGTCTAACCAATTTTTTTTGTTATATGACATTTATTTGACATCTTTATCTTGATGCAGGATTGTGATGATATGCTATTTGATCCCTCTAAATTATTTAAACAGTCTACTGCAAATTTTTGTTAGTTTTGAATTATACAACAACATATAAAACATTCGTCTAACCAATTTTTTTTGTTATATGACATTTATTTGACATCTTTATCTTGATGCAGGATTGTGATTTACAATTTATTTGACCTCTTTATCTTCTAATTTTTATCCTTATATGGTCCACATATATATATTTAGAATATAATGGGATTGTAACATGAGTCAACTTATCCGTTATCCCACGCAATATTTTGATCTTATCTGTATTATTATCTAGATAAGATCATTGATGAGTACTTCAGTTCATATTAATTATGATGAATTATGGAAAGAAAGAGGATTTACTTCATCATATCCGATTGCGAATAATTCGATTTTCTCCTTTTAATTAATATGAAAGCGTCGTATGTACCAGAATATATTTTTCACTGATCAGCAACCATCTGCTTCATTTATTGAGAAATTAACACTGCCAAGAAAATTTCTCAATTGAAAGAAAGAAATCACATTGCCATGGAAGATAATTCAATAATATGAATTTTTAGTGTGAATATGTTACACACGATTTTCAAACTGATCCATCACTTGTGCGTGTTTGTAGGATATTATATATGAGAAGCGGTATTTATTTGGTCCGGAGCAAGAGTAACAAATGTGTTGCCCACTACAAAAAAAAAAACAACAAACTAGAGACGGAAACGGAGACGGACCGAAAAAATGGATTTCGAATAAAGACGGATATAATTATTTCTTAGGTACCGCTGTCATGGAACAAAAGTTCCATTTCCTAAAATTACCTGGCGTTCACATTTTCTAGATCAATAAGTATTTTAAGTTTATAAGTAATTGATGTATTTTCTAACACATATGAACAATAAAATATGGCAAAACCTTAGGTTAGAAATCTATCAAATTAGGGATGGGTTATTGAGCTCGATTAAAAGGATCCGTCTAATTTATTAGATGGTCTAATATAGAACCTCTTCATAAAATATCGATTCACAATAACTCATGTACACAAAAATTTATCAGCATCCAGCGATAAACAACATATATTCTCTTAATATCTATACAAATAAATTTAGAGAATTAATATTATCCTAAAGTATGGATTCCAGTTGTTATACTTCAACAAATATTTCATGCAAATTTGAATTAGAATCCCAACTGTTGTCTGTTATCAAAAGCTAATACCGTGATTTGTGAATTTGTCACCCACCCACCATCCTACAAATTTAGTGTTTATTGGGACGGTTTATACCATTCATATTTTTCATTTCTAAACAATTTTTAGTTGACCTGTCTTGGATTAATTACTCACATAAAAGTTGTATCACACACATGCATATACCAGAGTACGAGTTCCAAATTAAGAACAAGTAGAAAAAGAAAAAACTTGGTTAAAGAATTGAAAATAATAACACTGGAAAATACAATTAATATTTCTTTTTAATAAGAGAGTACTGGCTAGAAAAATCTCTAACGGGTCGCCATGAAACTGTCACCAGAACCTCTAGCAAGAATTTAATATTACATTCAAGACAAAGGTTGAATAATTTAAACACAAGTGTGATAAAATTATACGGGACATGAGTCATTTAGTTGCACACATTGCACACTTTCCATGTATAGGATCCAGAGTGAGTATGAGACTCTCAACATTGAGCGGTTCAAAAAGAGATGCTCTAAGATCGCATGTTGATTCCAAACGGAATGAAAGCAACATTTTTTACTGGGGGAATAAGAAAATTAGCTCAATTAATGCATTTTTTGTTAGAAGAGTAATTGATGGGTTTAGAGTTAAATTTCTAAGTGGGTATGATTTTGGATTGGTAAAAATTAATTAATTAAATCTCCTAAATCATTTAGGCGATCTAATGCCATTGAAAAATAAAATCGCAAATAAGGACACCGGTTTCTTGAGGGTAAGTGGTGGAGACACAACTTTCACATCCTTGTCAAACTAAAACCAGATCACTAAACACGTTGTTCGAAATTTTAAAATTAAGGCTATCCCTGTTAGAAAATTTTCAATTACAAGATTAATCGAATTTTCAATTACGAAAATTTTCATTATAAACTATTCGAATTATCAATTATAAGACAAACTATGTGGATTTTGTTTAATCTTATGACGGATTGTAATCTCAATCGACAGAAGCTGACTTTGCACAGTCAGATTGTTCAATTTTAGATTTAGTCAACTTTCCATTATTACACTAAACTGGTGATATGGAAGTTCGATGGCAAACAATCAGTTTCATCGCCAAATAAAACAATTATTATATAATTGAACAAAATTTACATAGTTTATCCTATAATTGAAAATTCAAGTAGTTTATAATGAAAATTTTCAAATAATATATCATGTAATTGAGAGTTTCACCTAAAATTAATTATACTTCATATTAAAGTTACTACAACGACGGCTAACCTATTAATCTGTTGTTGATTTGATTAATCCAAAATCATTTTCATAATTACGAAATTTAATAGTAAACGCATTTTCACAGCGTAATAGATCCACCAAATTGGAGCCATCTTCATCTCATCACATATAGAAAGATGAAACAGTCCAACCACCAAAACGAAAAGTACAGGTCCAGAATTTCAATATACTAAAAAATAGGGACAATAGCTTAGCTCCAAATGTGTGGCCATTTCGAGAGTGAAAGAGAAAGGCTTCTAGTAGCTTTGGCACGTGCCAACAAATTAAATTTTATTCTGAATTTGAAACTTTACCATATTTGCAATTAGACTTTTATAATTTTATTGTCATTTGATTGGATGGGTGAAATATCATTAACTTCCTACATTACCCTAAAATGTTGCGTGCAATTAAGTTATTGCATTTTATTCGCTTTACTCGAGCGATCTGAACTCCGATCCTTATTGGATGCAGCTAGAAACAATTAATTCCAATATATATAATTTAACGAGTTTAAAATTTTTTTCAAAAATTGAGTTATAATATTAAATTAGGGGTAGGAAGGATTCAAGTCTGAATCTTTAATCCACTTGAACAAGGAACAGAGTTAGATCGCAATACCTTTTGTGTTATCGATATTGTTCATTAGCTCTAAAAGATAGAGTTGTGCTTCTTGCTACCATGCATTCCATTTTTTCTCTTAGAATGAAAATAAATAGTATCTCTCGGGGTAAACCCTAGAACTATTCATCCATTCGAACAAGCAACAATATTACTGCTGAGCTAGTGTCTCCTTTTCCACAATTTTGTTTCATAATTTTTTAAGCATGAGTCATACCATTGTTTGTTTTTCTACCTTTTACTCAATACTTCCTCACTTAATAAGTCTTGAGTCCTTCAAAAGACATTAAAAAATAACATTAAAATATCATGCATATATATCACTACATACATATGTGTAGTGCCTCGAGTTTGAGAGCCCAAATCCTTACAAAAATATGCATAAGAAAGAAATTCACAAGTAATTTTTAAAAAATAAGAAAAAATAAATTCACTCTGAGAAAAACGAGAAATATATTTAAAATAGTTATATCGAACTCAAATAACATTAACTAATCATATTTCAAATAATCAATGAAATTATTGTTGGGGATAAAATAATTTAGCTCAAGCAAAGTCCAAGACTGCCCAAGGCCAAGTTAAAGGCCTACTTGGAGAGCAACCTTGAAGTGGCCTACTTGAAGGACAAAAGTAGCGCGAATTTAGAAAGCAAATTGACATCCTCAAATACTAGCCTAGAGTGGTCCTCGATAAGGGTGTAAATGAACAAAGCTACTCGAGATCGACTCAGATCTCAACTCAAAAAAGACTCATTCAAAACTCGATCGTTTAATAAACAAACCGAGCTCAAGCTTATAGGTGTTCGGTTTGTCAGGCTCGCAAACATGTTTGAGCTCGAACACCCAACTACTCGATTCGACTCAGTTCGATTACACCCCTAGTCCTCGATAACCATCCTCGAAATCTCAAAGGACTGCTCAAGGAGAATCTTCAAAGGTCATTTCAAACAACCATTGACGGCATCATCAAAGATATCATCGAAACTTGAAGCCACCTCTGATGCCCGACCCAATTGCCCTCAATCAAGCCCTAAGACATGATAATGAAGCCTTACCTGCACTTTCCACAAATATCAAAATGTTCTGGAACATAACGTAATATGCATCATGCATGGACAATCTTAATGCTAATTAGGAGAGAGGATGTATCATGTTCATGTTATTTACAAGTCATTATGATCACGCTTTGTATCATTCATTATCATCAAATACTCTTTTACTCACACATATACAAAGTCACGCACACCACACTCCTATAGGTATAGCTTTCTTGTAAACTCACCAGAGTTCAATGTTTTTCTTCATTATACTGTAATCCTTGATTTTATCTATTCAATGTCTTGCGCTAGCCTTGGAAAATTCTCCAAGGCTAAATTGTGTGTTTTAACTGGATAACTCATCAGATTCTTTTTTTTTTATCTATTTTTTTATAGGTCTCATCCTCACGACAAAATCACCTACAACAACTTGAGGCCCACCTTCAATCGGCAATTCGACGCCAATGCCAGGTCATCTACATTTGACCATCCCCAAAATACCCCCTCAATTGCTACAACTTAATTTGGAGGAGCTATTCCAATGTCTCACCAGATAGATCAACCAAAACCGTGAGGAATCATGAAGGAAAGTTGCCTCCGTTCCAGAGGAGTTAATCAGATACATAGACCAAAGCCCTGTTGCTCCTCATGTCGGTGGTAGACTCATCATGCCACAGAACTTGTATGAGTGACATCAATATTTCAACCCAAGGAGTTTGGACAAGTCACTAGTCCATCACTTGAACGACAATCAAACTACTGGGACCACTGTGAGCGAACTCATTCGCAAGAGCTTCTAGAGCATTCACAGCCTTGACTTCAAGAGTCATTCCAGCTCGCTGTAATATGGTGGGAGGAGTTTACCCAAAAATCATCATCGATGATGATAGAGCTTGTGATACACGTTTTCTTTAACGAAAAACAGGTCGCAATAATAAAAAGATCGAACTCAGGGACTAGGTGTAAATAAAGGTCGTCAAGCACTAATTTGTTATCAATAGCCCTATTGTCTAGTCAGACAATTACGAGGGTTGTTTTTAAACTAATTTAAAACAGAAAGGCAACAACACAATTAATAAAGCAACGGAAATTCTAGGATCATATCACAAACTCAAGCAAGAATTTTACAAACGAAGGTCAATCACCAATAAACCTTTGAACGAATTGATTTCCAATTTTATTACATACAACCTTCTGAGCCATTATGTAATGTAGATT
>AYJT01019415.1:0-14901 GCA_001278415.1 Ocimum tenuiflorum | reverse complement strand
ATGGTCATAAGTATGTTCCTCGGTTTGATCATATTCTTTGTCATGTCAAACACCAAAGTCTCTTCTTTCCTTGTTAATTTTCCTGCGAAAGAGTGACCCTCCAATTGTTGTGCAGGTGGATGATTATGAAATACATGTAGAACTTTCAGTAACCAGTCATCATTATTGTCTAACATCACTCCTTACAATGTAAATGGGCAGCCAATTTTTTGTCCCAGTCCCAATATGAGACATAGTGTCAATATTGGGAATCTTATAAGTTCCTCCACGTTCACAACCAAGTCGTAATCTAGCTTTTCTCTCACCATTTTGAGATTGAGAAGAGATAATTATAATAACATAACAAAGTTTCTTTCCGGTATCTCTTGCCCAGGCAACTAAATCTTTTTTACTATGAAATACCTGCAATACAATTTTTTCATCTAGTGTGTTATATTTATAAAGAATAACTTGTATTAGATGAACTTTTAACGTACATTATTAGTATAAAATGCGTCAGCCTCAGCAGGATCCGATGACTTGGCTCTCTCTTCACCATCAATAATCTGCTACTTGTTAGAAAAAGATACTATTAATGTTATGTGTCTTTATTCTTTTAATTTGTAGTACTTAAATTGCTTTTATTTGTAAATGAAATAATTCTACTTACAAAATTGCTTTTATTTTTTAGAAGCAGGGGAGACTTGTGATTTATTAGTAAAAGCTAAATGCATTGACCTACTTGTATGCAGAGTGTGAGATTACCTATTCAAGGTTTGCCACATCCTCTAGAGCTTGTGAATTCACAATGACAGCCTGCAAGAAAAATTAAATAGTTAGATAATCAGTTGGAAAAGAAGAAAATAAAGGGAAGAAGAAATCCCACTGCACTTCAATAAGCCAGAGTAAAAAAAATACAAAAACTAACCCGGTCTCTTCACTTCTGCCAAACAAGAGATGGTTTGACGCGCTTTCTAATTGTTCTCATATCTGGACTTTAATAAGTGGCAAGTTTTTGTACTCTATTTTTATTTTGCAATAGTTCCTTTTTATACAAACGTTAATGATTCCAAGTCGCCATCGGTATTTAATTTTTCATGTCGATCCTTGTTACATGAAGAATGAGAAAAATTATAAAAGAATAAAATTTGTTCTCTAGTATGAGCAGTTGATTTAGGTGTTTGTTTCTCTTTTCTTTTATAGCGTCTCGAATTTCTTTGAGTCTCAATATGCATTGTTTCAAGTAAATTTATATCATGTACCTATAAATCTGTATCCTCTTTGAAACTCATGTTGTGACATCGTTCTGTAGACTGCAATGTTCTTATTCTGAAATCTTCCGTTAATGAGCGCCAATTTTATTGAATTGATTTATTTCTCTTAAAATGAGTGGGGGCTATACTAAGAAATTGTTTTTTTAGGATTTTTTAAATAATGACTTTAGAAGGATATAATAATCTATTACAAATTATCTGTGATTAAATTAATAACAGGGGCTATGAAAAGTAATTTGGGGGCTATAAATAAAATCTCGCTTAAATTTGAGTTAGGTGATCGATTTTAGTTTCATCGCATTTATTGTAGCGCTAATTTTAAATTGAAAATTAAATATTAATAAATTTTTTGGTTGTTGGATTCCTATATAAATTTTATGTTGTGTAATCCTTAAAAGCTGGCTACACAAAAATATGACACAGAAATGGGACATGTCATCCTCATAGGAGTGTAAAAGATGTGAGTTATTTGAATTTTCATTCAACAAAAAACTTGTTCGATCTTATTCTATGATGCTTCTTCATCAAACGAGTCAAACTTATAAGCTTGTGAACGAACTTATTAAATTTTATGAAATATAAAATTATTGAATTTGTACAATTTACATTCTTGTACTTTAATTAGTATATTATAATATGAATAACCAGTCTTTTGATCTATCACAATAATAATAATAATAATAAATTTTTTGATCAACTAGGTTAGTTATATGAATGATTGATTTTGATTACACTTCGTAAGCAAAAGAATTTATTTCTCGACAGAAAATAATAATTGATTTTGATAAAGCTTCACCTCTTATAGAAGAGCATGATTTCTTTTGAAAAATACGTTCTTTTTAGTTGGTTTAATTTTATCACTCTTAATACAAAAACAATAATGATACTTAGTCAATAAGATTTTTAGATTTTAACATTAGGCATCGTATGTTTTTATAATGAGGAAATTAGCTTAAAAGTAGAATTTTAGATGCAGCAAGGAGGCGAGCAGCAGCTGAAATCGATCCAAAATTGCTGCTACAAGGAGACATCCACCTCAAGGTTTAGTGCAATCATTTCATTTTATATCAATTTGCATATCCTGTAAATTATCTTACCATCATCTCACTTCCTAAGGCATCAGCTGTCCCGAAATTCCGATGCTTCCCATCAGCTATATTTGTCAACTGAAAACCTCGACTTGGTAGCTGGTTTATCAGAAGTGTCTCCATTTGACATGCCATGCTCTTCCCTGGTACCACCAAGTACAGAAACACAGCGCTTTGCATTCCCTCCTTGGAACGATGAGCACGGATCCTACCCTCAAGATCGTCGCTCTGCATAACAGAATTAAACCTTACAAATTTATAGCATACACGAAAGAAAGATGGCGAAAACTTCTGTTAAACAGTTTGGATTCTAGAAAATTGAATTTACACCAAATCCAATTTGAGGGATTTGTCTAGCTTGTCGGGCAGTGTAGTGTCATGGGAATGGTGTAATGGGCCGCTTTACTTCTTATCTAATTTCGTACTTTAATTACAGTCATAATGTTTACTGTTTAGGCCTTTTTACATTTAAATTATGCCTTAAGAGTGCGACTAGCTAGTTGGAAGAAGAATTTATTGATGTTTATTCGGTGAAGTAAGAAAAAACAAGCAAGATTTAAAACTACTCTCTCTTAATTATATCTCCATCTTTCTAAATTCCTTTCTCCCTCATCTCTTCTCTTCAGTACTCTCTTTCTTATACAATTCAATGTATACTACAAAGTTGAAGTTATGGTGGTAGATTACTACAAAGGAGTCGAGATTGTGACCATTGATGTTTTAAATTACCCATATCCCAGACGCGGGATCATAACAAAGACCTCCCCTGGTAAGATAGCATTAGCAAGAATGTTTTGAATTTGAGTTTGAGTTTACCTCTCCGATGTAGAGTTTTCCATCAGGTCTGAGCATGATATAAACACTCGAAGCACCGATGGTGGATGGAGGCGGCTGTTGCTTTGCACCAATCAATACACATTTCAACGGTGGAGGCTCCAAGAAACCATGCTTTTTGTAGAGCTCCATCGATCTTCCCTCAAGTATGCTAATGACCGCTTTCTCGACTTCTTTACTCAAAGTATCTGCAGATCTCACCGAATTGACCATACAAGAGATTTCCTTTTCAGTATCACTTGGTTCATCTGTCGCTGTTTTAGGCGTATGGACCATAGCCGGAGCATGGAACTGTTTGTTTGCTCTTAATGAATCTTTTGCAAACACTGCATCATATAATTCCATAGCTCTGCTGATTAATTCTTGGGGGACTCCTTCTCTCTGCGCTGTTTCAAATGCAAGGCTCTCCCGACATATACCATCGATCAATTTCCACGTGGGCTTCGTTTGATTGTTGATACATTCTGCTCCCATAGCTTTGAAGACAACATTTTTCGTTCTCAGTGGTAAATCGAATATTCCATGAAGGTGGGTGGATACAATACCAAGACAATTAATTCCATCAAGAGTTTCAATGACACCACCAGCAATGCATGTACCCTTTGCTGTTTCAGTACCTCGACATATTTCATCAATAAGTACAAGGCTCTTTGAAGTGGCTCTAGTAATAATAGACCGAATATCTGACATTTCAACCTGAGAAAATTATTGCAGGTACAAACAAAAATTGTATATAATGTATTGTCAATGAAACGATACGGTATCTTACATAATCCGAGAATCAAGATAAGTGAGAATTTGAGCGAAATTCACCTGAAATGAGCTCTTTCCATCTGCAGGACTGTCGTAGGATTTCATGTGCAGCATAATGGCATCAAAGTGAGGAATAACAGCTGATTCAGCTGGGACCATGAGTCCACAAATTCCGAGTAGAGCAGCAGCACAAATTGATCTCAGCAAACTCGACTTCCCACCTCCATTAGGTCCAGTTAAGAGGAATAATGACTTCATATCGACATTATTTTGTACAGCACCACCTTGAGCTGCATCAAACCAATATGGGGATAACCCAATGAACTTCATCCCCTCAGCTCTATGTGCTGATCCTGAATCCTGCATGCATCCGATAGTCAGATGCAAAATTGTTGGTGCAAATGCTTATAAAGTCATTTGAGAGGCACTTTCGAGATGTTTCAAAAATAATAAAAATAGTATGAAACCTAAAATTATCTTCAGCTAAGAATACCATGATTTGGCAAATTCAGACCCAAAAAGGTCAAACAAGAAGCACTAACTGAAGGTATTCCGTCATATCTTGCAACCCATACAATTGGAGCTTAGAACCTAAACAAATTTAATAAGACAAAATTATAACTGTGCAGTGGTAATTAAATAGTGCTTCGGAGGATTACCTCAAACTTATGGTGCTGAGTGAGAGTGGGGAAAACCCATTTTCTCCTCCTTCCTTCACTGAATACAAATGTCAAATATTCGGAGAGTGAGCACGGAAATATATGAAATTTAAAAGGAATTACCTTAAAGGGCGAAAGCAAATGACAACAAATGATTCTAGTCCCGAGCTATGGTGTTATACACTAAAATAGGTTTTTGCTCAAACATAAGGAAAATGGAATGCTTTGTTTTCTTTTTTGGATGAAATGGAAAAAGTGCCAGCCAGAAACACACAGCAAGAAAACCGCATGTAGTTTCATTTCAGTAACAATTATATAGTTTGAGAAAATGTGCAATTATATCAACAAATGAGATCATATCCAACGCCTAAATAAAGTTAATATATTCAAAACTGGGAGCATATATTAGTAGCACCAAGCTATAAGTAGCCATCAGTTGCTCGAAAGAAGCAATCTTATTCCAATACTAGTGTTTAGAAAGTTGAGTTCATACTTTTCCTGAGAAAACCAATCAATTGCAGCAAAAGAACACGATAGACATAGATTCCTAAAGCATGGGATTTTGAAGGACTCATTCAGGTAGAAAGTTTCACAATTTTAAACCAAAATGATCAAAAAAGAGTTTAATTGCCTCGGAAAAGAGGTAAGTTATATATGACAAACCTCACATGGGCAAATAATGCTTTTGCAATGACAAGCAACATCGATGCAAACACTAGTACATTAGTCTTTGTTTGTAGTTCAGCAGATAATTCTCTAAGTAGTTCCAAAACCTTTCTC
The DNA here is from genome assembly GCA_001278415.1 of Ocimum tenuiflorum. Classification (NCBI taxonomy): domain Eukaryota; kingdom Viridiplantae; phylum Streptophyta; class Magnoliopsida; order Lamiales; family Lamiaceae; genus Ocimum; species Ocimum tenuiflorum. The sequence goes on along the minus strand of AYJT01019415.1, from coordinate 9,534 downwards.
TTTGCCCTATCACCAGCCTCATGATATCTGATGCAAAAACAGGTAATCGTGAAAGAAAATTAGAGGAAATATCAATCAAATCTAAGAAACGATCTTCTCCAAGGATGACAGATTACCTGGTCAATGCATCCTCCACCTTGTTCGTGGTAAACCATTCTTCACCAACTTTCTTGCCTTTGGAATCAAGGGCCGGTCTGAGCAGTTTGATTTTTTCTTCTAGTTGGGTATTAGCCAAAACAGAAGGAGCAAAACGTTTTCCCTTGAACCACACAGCTTCATGCTCACGAGCGTATAGTATCTCTCCCTTCGGTCCACCAAGGGGTGCCATCGTTGCTTTGATTCTCAAAATAATAGGATTAAATTCCTCCTCAATCTGGCATATGTGGCATATGCTAATTAGCAAAAAATTGAGAGATTCATGATTACCATCCCTGCAATTAGTTGCCTTCATATATTTTTTCTGAATTGTGCATATTGTGAGACTGTGTGAATTAATAAATGTCACTTCTCCTTGTAAGATATTATTGTTTAATTTTGAAAGAAAATTGTCTGCGTCCAATATATAAAAATTACAACTAAATTGGATCTCAAGTTTACTATTGCACAAGCTTTCCAATGCTATTTTTGGTTCACCCGCGGAGTCATTTCCAAATTTAAGAGCAAGTGAACTTTAAGCCAGACAAAAATACAACAGCTTAACAAGTCAGGAAGTTTTCAATAAAAACCTTAATTTGGAATAGAGATTTATGTAGAAATAAGCACGGACTACAGGTGACTTCTTGGCTCCACATGTAATCAACAGCCATGAAGCATGAAATCTAGGGAATGCAGTAAAATCGCTAACAAATTTAGAAAGCGAGTGCAGTAAAATCTAGGGTCATGGACTGAGGATATGCAAAATGCGCTGACAAATTTCAGGACAGAAATGCATGTTTTTTAGCAGGAAAAAAAATGTTTAAGGTTGAATAAATAAATAAACTATAAATTCTGAGATTTAGTTTAGAACTGTGAGCCATCAGCTCATCTCCATGAAATGATTGTCGCTGACGCTACCAGAAATATGACCAATATAGTAATTTGAAAATACTCACGCAGACTTACAGCAATAGATAAGGCCCTAGCAGCTTCATCCACTTCTGCAAATTCTTCTTCTAAATGGATCCTCTTCACGCGACCTTTCCAGGAAGACTCCATATCTTCAAAAAACTCATTCGGGATTATGGTAGAGGTGGTTATCTTTTGATCATTTTCTCCATCTAAAGAGATAATTTCGCCAATTCTACAGGAAATTGATTTACATTCATCCACCTGAAATGAAAGAGAGAAATTGAAAAAGCTCCATCGATACTTTTGGGAAGCAAAATGCACATTCTGAAATAAACCAAAGGTAATGCATTCTATTATGAGTCGGAAATACCTTATGTTTTTGCCATTTTCCAGCCATTAAAGGTTCTTTTTCCATACAGAAACCAAAAGTGATTTACAACAAGAAAAGGCACTTACTAATGTCTCTACTTCAGCTTTGAGTCCAGTAGCTACCCATGTAGGATCCATTAACAGCTTCAGAATCTCTCTAAGCTCTGCATTTGCATATAGTTGTATCGTATCATCAAGAACATTTTTTATCTTGCAGAATTCTATATGATTGGTCTCCCTCAACTCAAGCAACTTCACAAGCTGCAGATAAAGAATGACGTTTGAACCTTTAGTAATTCATAGAGACTAGGGAAAACATATTGGTGATTAAAAAGTATACAATGGTGTGCAACTCAGACATTGAGGTTCAATCAAACCTTGGCTGAGGGAACACAGGTGAATTCAGGAATGGAGCATGTTATATTGCTCATCAGTTTACAGGCTTCTGGAGAAGAGAGAATATGCAGAGTGAGAATCGGAAAAAGATGATGAATAAAATAACAATCACAATCATGCCAGTATACAAAGGAACACTGTGGAAGAGCTTGCAAACTCCTCTATTCTTGAGCATATAAGCATAATATTATTTTGCATGTTAACAATAATGAAGGCAAGCAAACTAATATAGCTAAACAAATATGAAAGTCCACTTCTTGAAATTCTATTGGAATTAAATAAGCTTTTAAAACCAAAAATTTGTGTTTTTCAGTTAAACGAAATTGAATGTAGTGGAAAAGCATTAAATAAATGAGAAATACGTATTTATAAGTTTTCCTGAATACATGTTTTATTTTATTTTGCTGAGTTTTTGGACCAAGACCACGCATTCTTTTTTTCAAAGTGAAAATGATAAAGTGACACCTAAGCTATGATAACAAAAAATAGAACCAAGGTTGAACCCACTGAATGTTAACTCAAGTACGATAAATGCTATAATACGCCCTGAAGCAAAAGTGGTAGCAGTCACTATATATAAATGCAACTTGATATAAGTACTTGGTGCTTTATAACTTGCCTTGTAATTTTGACGCAATCTCATATGCAGGAGGGTTTAAAAGAAGATCTCTGATGTACCTATGAGAGTAGGATATGCATCAACGATGAGAGTCAAATCACATGAAACAAAACTCTGGAAACATGTAAGAAAGAATTCCAAATCATTCTTCTAAATATCCTATTATAATGTGTCGACAGTCAAAATTGGGCGATTCACTAATAGCGACAAAGAATAATTGTCTAGAGAGTGGATGGTAGAGATAAAACTGATCGTCCTTACGTAACAGGTAGGCCAACACAACTCGATGGAAGTAGAACCTTGATTAAACATGGAATTCCTTCAGTTGGAAGAGTACCTGAAAGACATGGTACAAAGATACTTAAAATCAATCGATCTATTTCTAGATAAATTCCTTTTCATTCATCTAATAGAACCACTAGCAGTGCTGTCTGTTATCCATATAGATTCAAAAATTTCAAGTAATTGCTAATTAAAAGGATATATTTTCTACTTTGTTCCATATTACCCTATACTATCAGAAAAAAGATGGACATAGACTTCAAAATTGATCAAATCAGCAGCAAATCAAGGGTTCCAATTTGGTTAAACAAAATGTTGCAACAAACTGCTGCTGAAATTGTATGTAGTTCCTATTACCAATTTGTGTGGCTGTTCCCAGGTATAAAGGACTGGGTCTATTTTCTGGAACAACTGTAACATTTCTGAATGTGACATCATCTTCAAGACCGTAGAGCTCTTTCACCTGAAAAGGTACAAGTTAATGCACAATACAAATAAGACAAGGTATACATAGAAATAAGCAATGCTTAAACTGAGACCTTGTATAAAATCTCGTTAACTGCATCACCATTAAACCATTCAAATTGTCTAGCATTACATTCTCCCCATAACAGTCCACCTTCACCAAATTCTCCCCATCGAAATGTTCCTATTGAGTTACCATTTTGGTTAGAAATAACAGACATTGATTATAAGAGAAATAGCCATCAGGACAATGAACTTAATTCATGAATGATATTCTCCTTTCTCAAGGGGTGTAAAGCATGCGATCCATGCAATTAGGTTTATAACTTCTGCAAGAGACGGTCAGGAATTGTACACAGGATTCATGGAACATAATGAAAGCTACTCGCAGTATTGTCCATTGTGTATTCATATTTAAAAAGTGGGGAGGTCACTTGACGTGAACACATGTTGTAGAGAAGTCTGGCTCTCTTGCTCATTTGAACCTCAAAACAGATACGGTTAAGGTATGAAAAACTATGAAGAACATGAAAAGTTTGAAATTTCCATTAACAAATTACAGTGCTATTTTACCACTGCGATGATGATAGTGAAAACATCATAAACCTGAAGAATTGTTCCTCAATGATGTATGGAGGAACAAATGATGGCACCGACAAGTGCGAAGTTTGGTGACCAAGGCTTCTTCTGTCAGATTATCCTCAGCAGAATAAGTCTTCATCGTCTCAAGTACCGAAACCATACAATATCCCTTAGCCGAGCGAGATATCCCTAGAGCCAAAAAAGCAATTTTAGTGGAAGAGTTAGAGATGGAATATGCAAATAATCAATCAGTCAATGTGTCCCCAATGATTTGATACATAATATGATTAACTTGGCTATAACTTACTTACTTCATCTATTTAAAGAATAAGTGCAAAAGAAGCAATTTAAAAGATACAGGAAAAGAGTCCTTCATATGATCCCATGGGCTTTTACCTACTACAGGCATTGGATCAGGAAAATGCAGATCATGGTTGTCTCCAACGAGTCCAAACACATAGGGACTGCCAGGGTGAGCATGCCTGAAAAACTCACATCAAGTTAGGACATGTACTGGACATGAAGGATATGACAAAATGTGTGATGAAGATCCCAACGAACTATCAAAATGCATGCCCAAGACAAGCTGAAATGCGAACTTAAGCTAAAATAAATCATGAATCAAAAAAACAATATCTGCAGAGAAGAGAGGGCATTCTTATGTTGAAGTGACAAATTAATTATGATGTTCTATCCACCAAGCATCATGGTTACTTATATAGCAGGATATAAAAGGATTGTGTGGGTAATTTGTTGACTGATAAGCATAGATGGTTGCGCCATCATCAATAAATATAGTATCAAGAAAGAGACAGAAAGGTTCTCATCAATCTTGAGCAATATAGCAGTATGCCCCTAACCCTAGGATTAAATCTGATTGCTTGTATGCAATCCCTTGAAGTGCAAAGACAAAGTTGTTAGTGTTTAGATGACATCTCCAAGAGTTGGGAATTACAACTCAAGCCTATCTGTTAATTCTAATTCAACGCACCAATATGTTGAATATGTGCCCAGTAAGGTGGCTCATAAGATATATGTACCTTTCCAAGTGGTTGAAGGGAGAGATTCTATCAGCATATTATATGAAAATGGTTGAAGCAACAAAACCATTGCAAATGGTTGAGTGCCTCAAGGTGCAATATATACCAGAAGCACTTAGAATGAACATAAGCTCTAATAGCAAACTCTGGTGATTCTACTTTATATGGTTGTTTGGACAATGAAGCTCCTCATATATTTAAACTTAAAAAGGTGCAAAATGACTTCTTCCAATGCATTGGAAAAATCATACTCGGTACAAGTTCAAGGTCTCCAATTAATTGTAAATCACAATTTGACAGGAGAGATGCATCATATCCAAGAAGTATTGGTAACAGATTATAAGAAACCAAGCAGATACACTATTTCCCAGTTTCTATAGGAACACAAATCAAAACGAAGTTCACAAGTGGTTGAAGAGAAAGATTCTATCAGCATATTATATGAAAATGATAACTAAACAACAAACTAAGCAAAGTCAATACAATCAAATTAAAACATAAAATTACCCAGATATGAAACGACTTTTGCGTGTGCGAGCATTAGTTGGACCTTGAACTTCCTCCACAATGCACTGCAAAATAAAAGTACATAACCAAATAAAAAATGTACATCATTTTAGAACTTTCTGAAACTACCAAAGTAGAAAACAATCAAAAATTGTTATTTTCTCCTTTTCCAAAGATGCAAAGATGGGAGGGATAAATAAATTACAATGTTTGGCCAAAGCATTGAATTTCAGGAAACAGTACTCACAACAGAGAAACCATTACGGGTCAGATCATCCAATGTCTGTCGTAAATTCTGCAGGAATAATTAAAAGAAGCATTACAAATGGAGCCCAACTAAGAAACATATAGAACAGGACAAGAACATTAAGCCAAGATTTCATAAGAAAAGTGCTTAAGAAGGAAGCTAAGGAAGCATCCAATTGCAAAAACTCCCATCTGGATGATCCTTGCCATCAGCAAATTAACCAAGACAAATCAAACAGCCACCGAGTTTTCTCATGTTAAATTGGGATTTACTGTTCTTTCTACTCACCCTTCGTAGGATGTCGTCACCCTGATTAACTGGGAAGTTAAATGTATTTGATCATCAAGTCAGGAAATGCATCAATTAGTATAATAATTGACATATTAAAAAAGTTTGAATCTTCCAAGCTACTGATCAGCAAATCAATCACCAAGTCATAATATTCTTTTCTGGTGCCTTCGCAATTAATTAAGACCTAAATTTTCTACAAAAATGATACAATTATAAATAGCATAAACTCCCTACGATTATAAATAAATCTCCAAATTGAACTTTCAGGCATGAGCAGCTGTTGGCAACAGCAAACCACATGAAATTTCTTCCTTGTAATAAATTATCTCCTATTTTATTTAACTCGAACCTAGTTAATGCATTCAGTCATTAAACAATCCCTTAAAACACCATAAATACAGAAGCATCCTTCCTGGCGTGTTGTTATGGAATTCTTTATTGATATTCAGGACCAATTATTTTCTTTTTTTACTTAGCAGTTTCTTGCAGGGAAAATTTGGATGAAGGACGAATATGATTAAGAAAGCTGATTAACTGATTATTGAAACAATTACATACTTTATAAAGTTTTCTGTGCCAAAAATTCTTCCAGTTACTTTTATCTTTTCTAATTTTTACAACTTGTGGGTTTCTAGCTTCTGTGATATTTTCTAAAACTTGTTGGGGGCAATCCATCACATATTGATAATGAAGCAATTTGTGATACATCAACCATGCTTTTAAGTAATTATTTGAATAATCATGATCCGGCAAAGACTTACATAAAATTTTCCTTAGCCAGTAGCAGACAACAAACAATGCATAGCAGATAATCAACTAGTCCAAGAACCACGGATGAAGCAACAACTAGTAAATATGGCCAATATAAAGACGAAGCACGGAGGAAGTTCCTAAGAATTTTCTGTTCTAACATTGGATCTATTTTCGAAGACATTAAAATAGATTAGTAACTCAATGTTACAAATAACATCTTTACATGCCTTAATAAGAGCCAAAAAAAAAAAAGCATATTGGAAACCAGATACCACAACTGGGCAACCAGCCCTGGGGATGCTGTCTGAACGTAAACCGCCAAAAGGATTCAACCCAGCATATTCCACAAGGATGCAGGCATCAATACCAATAGCCTCATAAAAGTCTCCAACCTTGAACAGGGAAAAAGGGTGGTGAGAGTGGATTTAAAAGGGGAGCCCTCATTCTCTCTCATTTAAAGGGCCCTCAAAATAATAAAGTCAGTGGCAGGGACTCACGAAATCAGAATTCGAAGGTGCAGAGGTTAAATAAACAACGTGAATAGGTTGAGAAAATCATATAGACATACTCTGCACAGTAAGACCTCACGCGGAAATTTTGACTTGAATTGCAACATTTCTGAATTAAGGTTTCCTTCTTTGAGGCTACAACATAATCAAGAAAGATATTACCAAATATGCTTCATATAGTTAGTGTTATAATAGTTTTTCTAAGATGTCAAATGTTCATTCCTAATACTATATTGCAACAATAGGCAGAAACAATAGAACAGATTTTCCATTGTACCAGGATCAACTATTCTGTATTTGCATAAGATGACACGTAGTAAACGCAACAATTAGAAGAATAATATCATTGATATTGCCATTTGAAGATAAAAAGGCACAAATTCGGTCGCATCTTCAAAACATCAAATGCTATAATGCGAAGGTATATATAGAAACATACAATACGTGGATGCATGTCCACAAAATCATATTGCCTCATAAAGTTGAGTTAACAAGAAGGAGAACAGTAAATAAAATAAGGAGAGTGAGAGGGGAAAGTTCTTTGATTCAATAGTCATGCTCATATACTATCTCATTATACTAACATTTCCTTCAATCAGCATAAATGACCAGCTTGGCAATAGACTTATCAGTGAGTTAAAGAAATAAGCACCGAATAGTTATGCTATAAACAGAGATTTTCGAGCTTACCTTCCATTCTTTAAGGTGCTATCAACACCCAACAAATTAGAAAATGATAGCCGCTTGACCAGTAGAACAGAAGAAGGCTTTCTGCACATTTCCAGCCTCTAAAATAAGACAAACGGACAAATTAGACTTTCAAGAAGATAAGGAAAATCTCTGCATGATGACAACATGGAGTACTGCTGAATAATTTATGCAGAACTGCGAAGCAGCAAAATATCTAACCTCCTTCCACCAGATAATGTGAGCATAATCTTTCTCGTCCAAGGAAATTTTTGATTCTTTAAGCTTCTTCGAAGTTTTTGTATAATTTTTTCTCTCTTTGAAGCAAAAAGTGCAACCAGACTGCCTCATACTGTAAGTGAAGAACAACTGAGCAATTAAAATATAAATATCATATTGTGAAAAGTGACATTATGAATCACACAAATAAGCCAAACCTAGAAGCCCAAAAAAGGAAAATACATTTGCAAGCAAGTAGAACTTAGTACCACAAAATGGGCATAAATAATAACCATGCGAAGATAACAGCATGTCAAAACTGTAAGATATACGTTTCATATTAATAATTCAACATAAGGCTAACAATTTGGAGAAACTATATAAGTGGAGGAAAAATACCACAATGGTGGTTCCTAAAGACTATATAAGAATCCACAATAAGTATAAATTATGGAATAATAAGAGCAGTTTAGGATCGGAACTGTGAACACACTTATAACTTTTGTGATACAATGGAAATTCTATGGGATGCATGGGATCTACAAAGAAATGTTAATTAGAAGTAAATAGCCCAAAAACAAGCGACCTGCATTAGTGATAATGAAGCATGAGATGTAACATAAAAAATTTCAAGGAAATCTCATACCAAAAATTGAGTACTTTCTGAGACCGTATATTCAAATGATAAGCAGTATAGTACAGTCAAGATACTCAGAAATCAGAAATATCATTCCAAACAGCATCAAAAAGCAATTGCGTGTACTTTGTTTTTTTATCAATGATCTTCTTTTCTATTATAAGCTGGTTTTCTAACTAGGGCCAGAGTTCAATGCTGAAATAACTAATCTTGGGTTGCAAATATTCATTCCATCAATAAAATAAGCGGAGCTTACCCTGAGCATATTTACCACATTAAAAGAGCACTAATCAGGCTTCTTCGGGAGACCAACTCTTACACTCACAGATCAATATTTTTCTACATTGTTCATTAGAGAAGAGACCCAAAAAAACAAAGAAAATGAATGCCTTTAAGGAATGGCTTCTCCTATTCCCCAATCCCTTCCTAGAAAATCATGTCAGTCATGAAAACCAACATAAAACAAAGTAAAACTTCGTTAGGGAAAAAAGACAACAAAAATAGTTTATTTATAGCCAAAATGTTTCTTTATTTTCATATTTAAATCAATCTAATTTCGGCACTTCTTATGACAATTCTTCATTTTCCAGAAATCCAATAAATAGATAGTAGTATTCCAGAATGTCTGTACGCATTGCAAAACCAAAACAAATGTCTACAAAATCATAGTCCGGGCAGCATTTCCAGTTAAACTCCACACACATCAAAGAACACGTAAACCCACATTTTTAATCTTAATAATCAACAACAATGCTCAAGCTCGAATCTTCCATACATACAACAACGACACTCGTGTTCAGAACACGTATTCAAGATGAGAAAACCGGAAAGAAAACAGAGAGATCGCGAAGTAATTACAGCTGCTGCGGGGCGACCGGGGGTAA
>AYJT01019410.1:0-13160 GCA_001278415.1 Ocimum tenuiflorum | reverse complement strand
TTGTGTAGCTAGGAGCTCTAGGTTTCTTTTTTTATTTATGAGTCGTTATTATGAGTAAGGTGTGTTGTTGCTCGAGAATAAGGAGCTGAGGAATATTAAATGAAATTATATATGTATGATTATGTCAAAAAAAAGAATTATATCTATATATGATTATGATTTCTCTATGCAATTATTATGTCATCGCTCGACTTGAGTATTGCATCGCTCCAATTTGACTCAGTTGAGTCGATTTTCGAATTTTATTGTCGAAATCTCATTAGTTTAACTCATTTGCAACGCTATACATACCATACATAATCTTTTTTGGTCTCAATAAAAAATAGGTAGGCAAGGGCTTAGTGGCGTATCCAGGTTTTGGAATCAATGTACAAGATATAATTATAAATACGAGTAAATAAATCTAAACAAGAATAAACAAAAGTTATTAATTTTTAAAGTCCTACAATTATGAAAAGCCTGTGATATCTGGTGATATTTTCTTCTCTTAGACAAAGATGTTCAATTATGGTATATTATTGCCATTGACATGCTTTCTTTAAAATACATATATTGTTCGTCATTTTATAATTAAATTTGAAAAATTCACAAGAATACAGTTATATATAACGATAATAATCTAAATTTTTCACTAAAATCACAAGTGTGATGATTATTAGTCCAACAATAATAAATATCATTGGATTTTATGCAATATTTAAGTTAGAATTCCTAGTCGTGCATTTCTTTGAGACCACAGTACTAGTTATTACAAGTAGCAATGGCGAAAAAAACCTCAAAAAAAAGAAAATAAATTAAGGAGGTTTAAAAGTTACTTAAGATAGTGCCCTTTTTTAAAGGAAAATAGGTAAATATATCCCATAGTTTAGTTTAGGTCAAACAGAAATTCTATCCCAAATTTTTTTAATTAGGTAAATGTATCCCAATGTTTAATTTCATTATGAATTTCTATCCCCAACCCCTTACAGTGTTAAAATTGCGGCCACGTGGCAATTAAATCCACATATCCGCGTATATGGACATGCCACGTGTAATTTTTTATGACACATGAGCTGCGCTCCAATCTCTTATCTCCTTCTTCCTCCCATTCTCTCTCTCTACATTTTTGTCTCTTCGCCTTCTCCTTCTTCCCTGCCTGCGCCGGAGATATTGATATCCCTTCATAATTTTTCTCAGTAGAAATTCTTGATGCAGAAGTTCTCATTATAATGGAATTAAATCTTCGAATAGATTTACATAATTGAAAAAATTTGGGATAGAATTTTTATTTGATCTAAACTATGGGATATATTTTCCTATTTTTCCTTTTTCTAATCTCAAAGTCATTTTTTATTATTTACTAATAGATCTAGTTACGAGCCTACGTCTATGATGGGTGTTTAGAATATTATGATGGTAGTTATAGTATATGAATTAAAATTTATGAGATTAGATATATTTGAAAAAAATAAAATCTATTTGAAATTTAAAAGAGAGACATATTTGGGGGTACAAAATTATACCTCTATTTTATAAAGTACAGCTGCTAGTGGCAACTTCAATTATATTATAAAAGGATAATTAAAAGAAATTTAACTCCTGTCTCTTTGAAAATAAATAATTCTTATTGATGGAATAACTCTGCCCAAAAGTGTCACATGCTCATAAAAGTATCCGAACTCTCTACTTATAAATCAGCAATATATAAAAGGGTATAATAAAATCAAACTGAGCCTAATTTATAAGATATTTCGAGATTTTAAACTTTGTTACATAAATATACTCAAATTTTAATTTTGTTAGGGAATTGTGCCATCAATAAATTAGAAAATTGAAATACAATATAAACGGATGGCAAAAACTTGCGTTAGACCGCTTAAACGATTTAGGTGGATCTAAATAGTTTACTTCCATCAATCCAAACACATACTCGTCTTTGATCCTAAACTCAAACTCATATACTCCCTGAATTCTAAATTCAAACCCGCCTAAATAATTAGGCGGTCTGATGAAAGAACTCCTCTAAATAGATTAGTAAATAAAAGTATATTTAAAAATAATACTAGTAATTGTGTGATGAGTTAATGAATAAAATAATTGAAAGATAGATAGTAGTGATTATGTGATAGATAATACAAAAAAGAATGAGTTAGTTGCTTGTTTTCTTTGAATATGAGTTAGCTGCTCGTTCTTTTTGTATTTTTTGGGTATGTTCAAATTTCAATTGTTGTGCCGTAATTGGCAAATTATTTTTTTATTATTTATGCAATCCTATGAAAAAGAAATTGTAAATATGCACAAGCACAACATCCTGTTTATATATATAACGTAGAAAATAGATTACCCTTTATGAAGTTTGGGAAAAGGAGAAATTAGGGTAATTGCCAGCTTTCTATTTCCTCGCGGTCTACCATGGCGTCTTCCTTCTTCTCACTTTACTTTTTCATTCTCTTCCTGCAATTTTACTTGAATTCAGTTCAAGGTAAACGGGTGGGGAAAAATGAATTACTATTAAAGCTGTCGCTTTTGCGGAAATTTACTCGATCTGGTTTGTTATATTTACAGCGGCAGGTGGAGGTGGGGAACTCATCTTTGAAGAAGGCTACACAGTTAGCACAGTTCTCAACGGTGACAAATCAAACATCAAAATCAACCCTCAGTCCATCCTCCATCAATCTCCGCCGTCCGATCTCTTCATCATTCTTGACTCCGTTGCCAGCACCTTCTACACCGCGTCGCTGCCCATCAACTCCAACGGCATGTGCTGAAAAACCTGAGTTCTTTTTTGAGTTATTATATTATGTTGAACTAGGGTTTGACGGAATCGGTCTAAAATAGATGATTAGTTAGACCACCTGCAACCACATTGTCTATTTTTGCATCATTCTTCCTCAACCAAACTCTTACCAGCAGAAAGTGTGTTTGGATAGAGTTGGGCTGGAGATGGTTTACTGAAGAAACTAAATTCAGAGATTTGCGATGGCCTAAATATGCTATTTTTATGGAATTCCCCACTCAGTGAAACGATATATGGCTATCCTACTTACTGCCATTTCTAGTTTAGGGGGTTGTAAGTTAATTCTAATCGTTGGTTTATTTGGGTGATCCTAATTATGAAAAAATGAACAATGAGCGATTTTTGTATTGCAGAGACTGTGATAAAGAGGCTGGCAGGAAATGGCGAGTCTGGATATGTAGATGGTGAGCTAAGTACTTCGAAATTCAATAAACCAAAGAGTTTTGCTGTTGATCTCAATGGGAATGTATATGTTGCTGACCCTCGTAACCATGCCATCAGGAAGATCACCAAATCAGGTAGATATCTAAACATGTTTAAGCAGACACTACATTTTCTTGCAGTGCTTCCAAATATTTATCAATGCATCAGTTTTCAGAGGATCATATGAAATTCTGAATCTGTTTACAAGTGCGAGGAGTGTTATATGCTTTTTGAAACATATCTGATGCATAGCATGAATTTTATACTGGTTTTAGGGACATTACGTTTTGTTTTTATGTCTTAAAAGAACTTGAACTGAAGGTTTCAGATGATAAAAAGTTGCTTGATTTAGATTGGTGTCTACTTAGTCAACAGACATATCTCTAAGTATTATCTTGATGTTGCAAATTTATGGATATTGATATAAATGTATGGCTGTACTTGCAAAAAATTAATTTGCATTCATTGCATGGCTATGAGATGTATTTGTAATGTGTGTGCTGTTGCATCTTGTTCTCTAGAGTCTAGAACCCCACAAGAATCGTGGCATGCATTCTGTGGAACTTACTTTTATCTTCTCTACTGCACAACACACTTATATTCCTTTCATGTCATATTGGACTCCTTTTCTTAAAGATGGCATGTTGCAGGTGTGATCACAATAGCTGGAGGTTATTCACAAAAAACCGGCAATGAAGATGGACCTGCACGTTATGCGACATTTTCTGATGATTTTGAGCTGACTTTTATTCCTGAAATATGTGCTCTGATGATATCTGATCATGGCAACAGATTAGTTCGGCAACTAAGTTTGAAAGCTGAAGATTGCATCAGAAATTCTGGCTCTGGTGAGAATTTGAACATTTTGAGGGCCGTTTGAGATTCTGTTGTTCTACAAAGGGCATCATTGCTGAATAAACTTTTTGATCCTTATTTGTATGTTGTATCACATGAATCAAATTACTGACCCTGCTGCTCAACATATGGAAGATTTTAAGTGCTTCCATCATCTTTAGGACTACAAACATCAACTCTTATGTGTATTTGTCTTGAGATGTCAATCTTGCTTCTGAATAAATTACATCTTTTCCATCCTTCGCAGTTCTTGGAACCACCTCTGCCTGGCTTCTAGGTATGGGACTCACTTGCTTAATCAGCCTCACGGTAGGCTTTGTGGCTCGCCCATATGTTCTTCCATATGTAAGTCTGCCTTGTATATAAATGAGTTGCAATACACAAATAGCCACCATTATCTAACTATACTTTGTAGACAGGAAGGCGTCAAACCTCTTCAGTCCACCTGGACATGGACACGTTGCCAAACGAGTCTGGAGAGACAAGTAGTGATGCTTTTCTCAGACATGCGAAGCGTAGCTGTTAACTCAACTGTATATACTCGATCACGATGGCTCATTCGGTTGACCCTCTCCCACTTATCTCTTATGTTGAAATGCATGCCTCTTGAACCTCGTACTAGTAAAAAACCAGTGTCTTTAATTGACATGGATCTAATATGCGGTAGTAGTAGTAGCAGTAGTAGTAGTAAAGTCATCTCAATGCAGGTATGTGATCAGTTGAAAGATCTGATCACTTTTGATGGAAATGCGAATGAACTGGGAGAGCAAGAAGAGAAAAGAAAAAGCAGTGGTGTTGAGCAGAAAATGATAGACAGTATGATAGAAGCAAATCTGGTGAAGTTTGAAGGTGAAAGTGGTGGAGTTGGTTCGAGCTTGGGTTTGGTCAAGCGTAGGTGAAATTTGTGGGTTTCATCTGCGTCGTTGTATGTAAGTATTGTATGTGCAGGACATGACTGAATTGGATTTGATTTTACATTAATGCCACATAAAATATCTCAACTAATCCATACTTGTTTACACAGTTTGGATTATTGATTACCACGTTGGGATTTTTTGGTATTTCTTGCAGGTCGATTTTGTTTTTGATGATGTCTAAATGGACGACCTCTCTTTCGTAAATTTTCATATTTGCATCCTCTACTTCTATATTGTTGCATTATGGAATTTATTACTTTTAACTCAATGTTTATCTTAAATTTCGATCTCATGAATTTTATATAAATATTTCCAATCACTTAGTGAGGTTCATCCTACCAAATAGGATCTATAATATTTTAAATTATTTGAATACAAAATAATTAACTGAAATTTTGAAAGATGCCCCAAAAAAATTCTATAACTCTTCTAGGGGAGAATGAATTTCACTTAATAATTTCCTAAACCAATATAAAATATTAAAATTTTGAGAATAGTATAAAAAAAATTGAAAAAGAATTCAGTAACTCTTTTTTTGTCCCCCGAAAATCTTATTGCTGTTCTAGTGGCAGTTCCACTGCACACAAAAACTTAAGGTTTTTTTGCAATGTTAATGTGTTCTAAGGTTATGTAAGCAACTCCTTTGAGTGTGGTAAGGAAAAGTCAATTTAATCTATATCAATTATGTATTATATATGAAAAAAATGTTAATTTAATATTTTGATTATTCTGATTAGACAAATTATCCCTTTTATGATTATTTGGATCATTTACTCCTCTAATTGGAATATTGATTCAATTTATAGGTCTCTTCAGTATATGAGTCATTGATTTTAAATAGTTTACATTAAAAATCCTATTACACCCGTATTAAGAGAGGAAAAGGATATTTCGTAGTTTTAGATTTAGTTCCTTTATTATATTTTTCATTTTTTATTTATATTATTTTGCTTAGTTATTATTTTAATTTTTTATTCGCGTCTCATAATTTATGTCGATTGAAACTTAACTCGTACTCAACCGGCATTGGCTGGAACTAATTTATTTATTTGTTAGAGACAAACTATGTATTTATTTCATGTGTATGAAATTCAAGAGATGCACGACTCTTATATTGTGCAAGTGGAAAAAACACGAAATGGGACTTTACCTATTCTGCAATGTTTGCCATCCGCTTACATCTATTCGTCAAGGCAAGAAGTTGATAACAATTTTATTTTTTTATTGCCTTTTTTTTTTGCTGGAACAAGTTTTTAATACGTTGCATAGGGCGGAAAAGAAAATTAAATACTTGTTCTTCAATAATACATGAAGCAAAACATGAAAATTTTGGATGAGGTTGCATGCTACGAACAGTATTCCAATTATAGCTTTAGGACATTACTTGATGATACAAAAACTTAACTACTGATATCATATTTAATAATGAAATGAGAATGCAAGATTCAAATTAAGCAGATAAAGTTTATCGACAGACCCTTTTCCCCTTTTGGGGTTCATAAATTTTATAGATGTATATTATTTTATCAATAAATTAATTAATTCAACTTCACCAACACCAGAGTACAAAATATAAAGAGGAAATAATGAACACAAAATAAAAGAATAAGTAAAAAAACACTAGATAACAAAATAAATCTAAAATTATAAAATATTTAATCCTTTTTTAACAAGGACGTAATTTCAAATGTAAAATAATAATTTAAATAAATGGAGATGTTAAAATTCAAAAATTTATTGATACGAATAATTATAAAAGGACTTATTTATGTCGAATTATTATTTTTTCTTTTGTTCCTCCTCCTAGAAAAAGAAAGTAGGGGGAAAGAATTAAAGAAGTGGTGTGGTAGGCGGCCTGCTCCATAAAAACTCTCCTCAACATAAATGTAGCAATCAAAACCTTTCGTTTTCCGAAATTTCTGTCAGACTGCCCGTCAACATCGATGATCAATCTAATTTCTTATATTAATTAAAGACTTTTTTGACAAACAATAAAATTAAAACTTATGGTTTTGTGTATGTGTATATTTCTAATGCATAGATCTAATCTAACATATAAAGGTTGAAAAACCATTTTGAAGGCCTAAAGTTAAGCTAATAAGAGCACCCACTATGGGGTGCTAAAAACTACATCCATCCTATGTGGCATTTTTTAGAAAAAAGATGAAAAAAAGATAAGAAAAAAAATAGAGAAAAATGTGCTATTTTTGACACCCCATTTCTTAAATGCTTGTGGGCCGGCGAGAGTGGGGAGGCGCACGCGCGGATCCAAGGGTGAAGATCCGACGCGTGCACCTCATGCGCGAGGACGGAAGGAGAGCGGCCATTTTTTTTCTGTTTTTCTATTTTAATTTCTTTTTTCTTTTTGTATTTGTAATTTAATTTTGTTTAATGAAAATAAGTGATTTCAATTTTAAATTTATTCTTAGTATAAAAAATTGTATGATACAAATTTTGTAATTTTACTAATATTATAATTTTTCACCAAACATTTTCTTATATTTTTTTTTTTGTTTTTATAGTTTTTACTTTTATTTAATTTATAGTCATATTAAAAATTGAAGGATACAATAAAACAAACATATTATTTATAACATAATCGATAGAAAATGCATTTGTTTAACGTAGAAATAAATATTTGAAACATTTTCAATTGACGAGTTGTCTTGTATTTTTTTCCTTTTTGTGTAATTGTCATGCACCATTTCATTACAAGTTGTCAGGAAAAAAAAAGTTAAAAAATTTAATTTTAGCAAATGAAAGAATTTATATTTTATTATTAAATAAAATAATTAATTAATTATATTTTATTCATTACTATATTTTAATTTTATATTTTTAAATAAATAATAATGAGAAGAAATTATATTATATATATATATATATATTATATTAAGTAATAATTATGACAAGTGGAACCCATGAATAGTAAAAAGTGAAATGAGGAAAAATTGGAGAAAAAGTTAAGAAATTGAAAAATGAGTTCCTTGTGACGTGCCGCATATGTGACAGTGTTAAAAATTGTTTAAGAGTTCCACTATAATGGATGCCCTAATGCAAACAGTCTATAAAATATCCTTGTTTGATGAAATTCCATTTCCTATTCCATACTTTCTGAATATTTAGTTTAATTATGATAATATAATATATTGTCCGTCATACATTAATTAAGCATGCGATTTAATACATATTCTATTACATCATCTTCATTGTGAATATATTTGTTATTAGAATATTTTCCATGTAATCGTTTTTATGTGCATAGTTTCTATTTTGGGCTATGTTAGAGTGAATGATATGCCAAGAATAGGGACAAACCCGAGCATAAACTAAATTATGATGTAATAAAAAAGTTCCAATAATTTGCGTCACTTTGTGCATGTGCTTTGGATCCCAATTTTGGCGCAACAGTCCATTCATCTAAATTAAACTTCAACGACATGGCCTCTCAAAATATAAAAAAATAAAAACTTCAACAATGCAGACATTCTTGCACAAATAATTTATATGAGACATTCTTAGCTGTTAGATCAAATTATTTAGCAATGCTGGGTCTGCTGTCAAACAGAAATTTTAGCCAAAGTAGGAGTAGTTTATTGGAAGTAATCCATAATTCAACAAATAAAGTGAATATATGAGAGGAAAATTTGATCAACTTCCACCCCTTTCACAGGACTGGTTGAGTTGTCTCCTCAAAAGCTACAACAGAACTAGCATTCACTATACTACTTCCATAAACAAATGCCACTCTCAAACATATACTTACTAATACTGTAATCTTGCATCTAGCTCATACCCCCAGATTTTCATTTTCAGAAAATTAAAGTATGCATGATCAAACAATCAACGGCCGTAATTGCAGCTGGATCTAGACCTAATATTATGATGATCATAGAGAGGAATACCATAATCCAGGGGCTTTATCACCATGCTTTCTCTCTTCTTTTCCTGCTCTTGCACTGCACCGAAAACTATCTCATTTATAACCTCGGGGCTCTGCTCGTAGTAGGTCTGAGCTGGTGATGCGCGATATTGATGGTGATGCTGCTGTTTCTTGGTCTGCTGCTGCTTCTGAAGATCTCCATTATCCCATCCAGAATAGAAGGCCCGGCTCTGTCGCAGCTGCTGCATTTTATCGGCGTCTTTTGTCATGAACGCGTATGTTTTCTTAGGAGTAGGAGCCCTCTCGATGGAAGGGGGCTCGTCTTCATGCGGTATAATGTAGCTCTCTTGCACAGGCCAACTGTTTGAATATTTGGGCTGCTGTTGATATTGATGTTGGAGCGGATATTGAGGGCTCGCTCGTTTATTCTTCAACATCGGAAACACTCCTCCAAGAATTTCTGCAGCAGATTCCCCAGCTTGGGCCACCAGCTTCCCTAAAGATCCCAGAAAGCTTTCCTCTTGCTTCTCCTGATCATCTTCTGTCGGAATTAATGGTGGCCTCATGGATGATTTTAATGGTTTCTGGTACAGGTTTTGGTGAAAAACCTCGTTCGTGGCTTCGTGAACCTTCTTGAGTGGAAGATTGATGCAAAACAAAGATGAATAAACATGAGTTTCTTCTTTATACTGCATTAGTCCTTTGCCAAATAACACTCACAGGTAGAATCAAGTCCATTGCGAAATTCTTAAAAAGTGGAAATTGTAGGACTCACATTATCAGAAGATACAATCAAGCCAATCCTACGCTGAAGCAAAGCAAGCATGTAACCAAAGAAGCCTGCAGCAACAAGCACAGCAATTCCTACAAAAGAAAAAGAAAATTATAAGAATTTTAAACTCATGGAGTTGACACAGCTTAAATAAGCTATGATATTGCAGATTTTACCAAGGGGAAAGCCACTCCCATACTGATAAGCACAGTCATCAAAGTTGAGCTGAATCTCCCTAATCGCCTTGTTCCCACGATCGATAACAAGGAGGGAACAGCTGCTTCCAAGATATACCACGTCAAAATCATTCGAAAATTTTGCATCTTCACTTGGTCCATCAACATGCCCGCCTCCACGAACCCGTTTTCCCCCAGCAATCGTTGTGACACCTAACATAAATTGAACGACAATGCATCACATAGGATCATACAAAACAAGCAATGACTGCACAAGAAGTGTCTTCCCATCTGAAATCACCTGTATCACTAATCTTCCGAATAGCCATGTTATCTGTGTCAGCAATGTAAATATTTCCTCTGTCATCAACTGTTATCCCCTTTGGATGATTCATTCTTGCTTCCTTAAGCCTTCCATCCACATGCCCGGCGTATCCATCGCCTGATCCCAATACAAGCCTTGGCCTGCTATCTGAGATTACCAAAATCAAATGTATCAACAACCCAAATACGAGATCAAAGATGCTAATCGGAGCAGCTCTGAGGGCAATCACGAACAATCCAAAGACAAAACACCTTTTCAGTTAGTTTTTTCCTTCTGGGTATTTTACTACTTAGTAGTGATTGGGTTTGGTTTTCGACAATCAGTTGACTGAGTTAATAGTGTAAAAGCAGAATGCAGCCAGAAACATTAATGAATGTAAAAGCGCTGATCAATTTCAGCACCAGCAGCTCTACTTCACGACAAGCACATCAATTTTTCAAAAATCAACATCGGAAACTAAAACGACTGCGATCCAATACATGGAGATGAAGCAATTAATTAACTTACACAATGACAAAGAGGAAGAAATCTTGTAGAGATTGCTGTTGGCAGAATCCAAAATTAGAAGGTCACCATCAGGCAGGACTTGAACAGCGTACGGCTCAATTCCGAGCTTGCTGCCGTCAAACACCGTCTCCACATTATAACCACCCTCGAATTTCATCATCGGACGCCCTGAGATCGCTGGAAGATGACAGCCATTTTTATTTTTATATATTTTATTTTTTTAAAAAATGTTGAAAAGGAGAATCTAATCCGAATCCAATATTTACCTGTTTTAGTTGTGGCCTTGAGCGACAGAAGCCATTTCATTAGCATCGAAAATGCGCTAGAGAAAACACCATTAACGATTCCTATCCGAAAAAGGAAAAAAAATCAGCACAGGAAGATTCTAGAACACACAATGCGTCTGAATAGACGCTTACTTGCAGGCGAGGAAGGAGCGGAAATGCAACAAACGCCACCGAATAGGAGAGCAAGAGTGAAGATCAGCACGGAGACATTTTTCGCCATTTTTTTGAGGAAGAAGGAGAGGTGAGTGAGGAGGTGAGCATTGTCTGAAAATCAAAACCCTAGCAAAGAAAGGGGAGGGGAGGGGAGTGAAAGGGGGATTCTTGATTGAAAAGGAGAAAAAAAGAAAAGGTAAGGCTGAAGAAGAAGAAGAAAAAGCGATGGAATTTTTGGAGCGAGTGAGGAGAGAGTGGTGAGTGAGTGAAATGGTTGTCAAGAGAGACTGACAGGAAGACAGGGCCACAATATTAATAAATAAATAAACACTGCCAACAAAATCATATGCTTATTCACTATTTCTCTCCAAAAATCTCTATTCCCACCCAAATTGATTCAAAAAAGAAAATTGTACATCAACTCACAATAACTTATTCCACTTATAAATAGCTATCTGCAAACTCATATTTGAAATTTAACCAACTTCGATTGTAGATAAAGTTCGAGAATGATTATGATTTTTTTGAATTTTGTCGTCTAAAATATACAAATTATTACTGGATTGACGTTTTTGTGTAATATAAATCTTATACCACTATTTCTTTCGTCAATATATCTCCTTTTCAGATATGAAATTTTCTATATTTGATATAACATCTTAATAAATTCTAAGGTGTCATACGAGTATGAACTACTATTTGCTCTTTTTATATTTTGTATGCAAGTTTTCATTACTCAATCACATGTAATATAATCATAAAAATTGATTTTTCATTAATTTTTCGATAGAAGAAAAGATCTGTATGAACAAGATATTCAACAACTATATGGAATTAAGGATATTAATTGTGGCATGTAGCTTTTATATGACTACATCTTTGACCTCGTTATTAATTACTAGATTGATCTCGCAGAACACATATTGCAAGTAGCATTTGATGCTAATATGTTTGTTTAAAAATAGGATAAAATGCTTTATAGGTCATGAGTTAAGAATGCGATCCCTAAATATCTGTTTTAGCTGTGAATTTGTTTCTTTTTTTTATTTTTACTTTTGTTCCTGTTAATATGTTTCTGAGTTCGATAGTGTATATTTTATGAAATGGATTCTAACTCACCGAAAATTAAATAGACAAAAGATTGCATACATAAATAACAAATTTTAATATCCCATAATATTCATGGAGTGATTTTGCCAACCGTCCAACATTCATTACAAAACCATGAAATAGTGAAAACAATTTCTCTAGAAGGTTGTCCAATTGGAACATAAGATAAAACTGAAGAAAATAAAATAACACTTATAATTGAGAAAATCAGAAAACGCACGAATGGGTCGTTAATGCTTGTAATACTGTATTTGTCACTTCACGTACTAAGAAAAACCAATAATTATGTTTCATGCAAGTGTGTGATTAATCGTTGCAAAAAGAAGAAAAAAATGGCAATTGTGTTGCGGGAGACTAATCTCGATGGCTTATCATGATCGATTCACCTTTAATCAACGATTATCATATCATGATATTTAAACTTCAACATTGATCAAAAAAATAATTGGTGTGGGTGGAATGGCCAAAATTGAGGGGCCATCCTACTTTTTTTCTTCTAGGAGGGAACATAAATTGGAGGTGGGGCTTTATGTATTTGGCAATTTGCCTATGTAGAAGCCCTAAAAATTAGTTCATTAAAAAAATAAAATAATTAAATTGAACAAGCCAACCTAAAAATTAGTTCATTAAAAAAATAAAATAATTAAATTGAACAAGCCAAGCCTAAAAGGAACTTCAAAACTATGGCTTTCGAGATTTGCTTTGGCTTAAGCTAAATTGCTAAAAGAATAAATTAGAATTTTGAGGGAGATGATAATTTAACGAATTTTGCTTGCTATAGTTGATTTGAGTATGACCACAATTTGAAAGCTAGCACGAAATAATACAATGTCAATCTCAGAGAATATTATATGATATGTCAACTTTTAATAATATATCATGATATCTGTTACATTATAATGGAGTGAACAAATTGGACCAAGAAGTTAGCATATAATCATAGCATCTTTTAGGGGATGCTTTAACTAGCAATATT
>AYJT01019407.1:0-11131 GCA_001278415.1 Ocimum tenuiflorum | reverse complement strand
TTTTGTTTGTCCTTCTTGTTTCTTGATCACAGGAAGAGCCTTGTCCAAAAGCAAAACAAATATACAAAGCCTACCTTTATCTTTGTCAGAATACGCTATCAAAGGCAACGCGGAATTGAGCATTATGCTGAGGCTTGGGGTTAGAAGCAGTGGCAAGGCCTAGAAGCAGTCTCAAAACATCCGCAGTATCATCAAGATAATATTTAGCCTTGCTCGGCTTTTGGCCAACTGTGCAAGCAAATATCTCCGGAGCTGCTGCATTGCCAGATGAGCTGGAGACGGCATTTGATATGCTCTCAAACATATCTTCATCTGATCTGTCGTCCCCAACACACAAAACGAAATCTGGTGGGTTGCCATCATTGGCCAACATCGAGAGCACCTTCTCCGCAACCAAACCTTTGGTCACTCCCTACAGATAAAAAATATATCAACGATGGCTTATACCCACGGGTGAGTGTCTTTATGCATGTATCTGTGATTCTGTGAGAGATATAACCATATACACATATATAATGAGAGAGAGAGAGAGAGAGAGAGAGACATACTTGGGGCTTTACTTCTACTATATGCTGTCCTCTTTGAACAACAGCAGGCTCATTTGCAAGAACATTTTCCAAATGATCTAGAAGTTCCTTTGCCTGGCAAGAGCCAAAGTCGGGGTCAGCATCTCTGTGATGCCAGACTAATGCACTCTCTTTAACTTCCATAGAAGATCCATCGGTTGCTTCCATGTAGTGTTTCATAATGGGTTCCACAATTTCTTTCCAATCAAGTTCAGCAGTTAATGATTCCCACTCAGCGTTTTTGTTCCACCTGAAACCAAGTAAATAATGATGTTGACTTTTCAGTTGCATCAAAATGCACACACACAAACACAGAGACCGCTTGAAAAAAGACTACATTTTCAACAAGACTGAAGTAGAATAAGTCTGAGCAATACCTAATAAAATACCCATGCTCGGCAGCGAGTCCCAAATTTTCACATGGAGCAAGCCAATCACTTAATGGGTCTGTTCCTCTTCCACTTACTATGAACACTGTGTTATTAGAATCATTACACAAAATATTGAGCAGGTTCACCACTTGGGGGCTGGGGGATCTAACCATGGAGGATTGAGATACAACAGTACCATCATAATCCAGAAATATAGCCCTTCTGTTGGTCCTTTTATATGATGAAACAATGTGATCGACTGACAACTTCCTAAAATTCGGATTAAGTGATACAACCCTGAAACCCAAACCCAAGCCAATGCCCCAACAGCGTTTATCATAATGATCCTTGCAAGCTCTCTCCAAGTCCTGCATGAAGCTTCGAGCCCAATAAGCTATATCATGAGAACTAACATAACGATAGTGTTTCTCATGCCGCAATTGCTTTTCCGCATCAGGCATGGTGATCGCCATGTTCATGGCCTCAGCAACAGCATCAATATCCCAAGGATTAATCCTAATAGCTCCACTTAAAGATGGTGAGCAGCCAATGAACTCCGACACCACAAGCGTGCTGGTTTTGTGAGATTCACCTTTTGCACCTGTAATTTGCTCTATAGTAGACGAGCCCTGCCTGCAAATTATATATTTATAGGGCACCAAGTTCATCCCATCCCTTACTGCATTCACAATGCAACATTCGGCAACAGCATAATAGGCAGTCTTTTCATAGCGAGGAGCAGGACGATCAATCAAAATGACTGGTTCATAGTCCGCAGATCCATAATTTTCATTAATTCTTTTAGCTGTTAAGTATGTTTCTCTTTTTACTTCCTGAACATCCTTTCCAGAGCACCTCGCTGGATTAACTATTTGAACCAACACTAGTTTACCCAGCAACTCCCTATGTTGTAGCAAGAGCTGCTCAAAAGCTAACAACTTCAGACTGATGCCTTTGAATATATCCATATCATCAACTCCAAGAATGACTTTCTTCCCACTAAACTGTTCTTGTAATTCTTTGACTTTATTGCATGTAGAATGCTGATTCAACACAGATTCCAGTCGACCCATATGAATTCCTACAGGGAGGATTTTTATGTAGACTGTACGACCAAAGTAATCCAGTCCAATGTGCCCCCTCTTGGATTCATAGTCGAGACCTAGCATTCTACCACAACAAGACAGGAAATGACGGGCATAGTCAAAAGTGTGGAAACCTATTAAATCAGCATTTAGTAATCCTTTCAGAATTTCATCTCTAACAGGCAATGTTCTGTATATCTCTGATGAAGGAAATGGGCTGTGAAGAAAAAATCCAAGCTTGACTCGATTATAGCGCTTCCTTAAAAAGGTAGGGAGCACCATGAGGTGGTAATCGTGAATCCAGACGAAGTCTTCTTCTGGATTGGCTATTTCCATAACCTTATCTGCAAAAATCTTATTTGCAGAGACATAAGCCTGCCACAGTTGTCTGTCAAATCGCTCACCATGATCAGGGCACATAGGTAGCATGTAATGAAAAAGAGGCCAGAGCTGTTGCTTGCAAAAACCATGATAGAACTTTTTCTGGATATCATGAGGAATAAAAGTAGGTACACAATTGTATTCATCATAAAGTCTCTGTGCAATTTCTTCCTGCTCACTGGTTTCTATTTCCACTTTAAGAGATCCCACGTATATAACGTCAGTCTCAGATGAAAACCCATCCTTCATTTGTAAATATAGTGAATCTTCATCCAAACTAAATTGCCATTTACCAGTCCCATTTTCCCTTTGCGCCAGCAAGGGCAACATGTTTGTCACTATGATTTTCCGTTCACGGGTAACAGATGACGTGCTATCTGAGTCTGCATCACTGCTCCCATTAACATCGGATATAATTCCTGGAAGAGTAATCACCCTTGGAAGGCCTCTAGGAGTTCGGGGAACATCCGAGAGTTCGCCAGAAGCCAAGTCAAAGAAATTTCCACAAGATCTTGCTGCCATCATAATATAGGTCGTTCCCAATGGAATCTGAGGGAACTTGTTTCACAGAAGGTGCAACTCCAGGAACCAAAGAAAAAGGCCACCAGTACCAATGTATCCTATATCACAACCACAGTATTTCAGACACTATAGGTAACAACTTTCGCACTTCGTGCAATATAAGTTGCATGCCTTCACCAATGCAAGAGAATATATGGAAAATGAACTGAGTGATGAACAATAAATTTAAAGTGCAAATCTAGAATGAGAACTTATAAAAGATTTTCTCGTAAATATGGAGTACTGGGCAGTGCTGAAAAATCTAAGGAGCAAACCAGAAAAAAGAAAATAAAGCTAAGACAAACTCTTTATAATCAGAATAAAAAGGCACGGTCCCCAAAAGACCACTTTCTTAATTCATATTCTTGTGTTAAGTAGTGCAATCCTCCGGCCGAACAATATACATGTGTATACTTGCCATTAAATAAAAAAATTGACCACATCCAATCAAAGCATTTCCCCCTAAAATTGACCAAATAAAGAACATAACTTTAGCACAAGTCATATATGCACAAATGAATATACTTCCATTAGAAAACAATTGAGCACATCCAATCAAAGCATTTCCCCCCTAAAATTGAACATATAAGGACCATAACTTTAGCACAGTTCATATATGCACAAATGAGTATACTTCCCATTAGAAAACAATTGACCACATCTAATCAAAGCATTTCCCCTTAAAATTGAACAAATAAAGACCATAATTTTTAGCAGAAGCTTATCGTAACTGATAAAAAAAAAAAACGAGTGTGGTGCATCGGTAATATAATTCAATTAATGACACTCAAAATAAGACCTGGACAGTGCCAATTTGATGAAATGATATGTAAATCATCTTGTGGAGTTGCAATACTGAATGCAAATCACTGAACCACATAGTCTAAACCATCAAGAAGAAATTCTTAGCACATGTTGAGCACACAAGATTATCACTTGTCATAATACAGTGCAAGATGCTAAAGAACATGGGGCTGGCATATTGACAAGTTCTAGCAAACAGAGAGAAAAATAAGATTTTTGGACATGGACATGACAAGAAGGCATTTGGAGTACCAGACTCATGCTCAAACAAATATACATCTAAGAAAAGTGAAAGCCTTTCTAATTCCTAATTCGATTGTGTAATAACTGCACTTAAGACCCATGTATTTATGATGAAATGAATATAGAGAGGCAGACATTAAGGTCACATATCATAAGCAGACCGTCAATAAATCATCAAGTATGAAAAAGAAACAAAAGATGCATGGAGCATCAAATTGAACAAGCATACATGGACCAGAAAATGGTCAAAAAGACAAAAAACTGATAAGCATAAGCCAATAAGTAAAGGGAAAGTACTATAAGAAAAATATCAGAAATCTATTTTATTGTAGTTCCATTAGTAAATCATGTCTACATGAAATGAGAAATCAATAGCATTAGCTAAAGCATGGAAATATAACAGAAATAATACATGGAAATCAAAATGTAGATGTGTGGATACATGATAAACACAAAAATATTTGTAAATAGGTCTTAGTAACAAAGAGATACATCCACAGATCATGCACAATAGAATGTCTAACATAAACGGCAGCAAATCTACAAGACAGGCATTATATAGAGAGGAAGGGGATAACAACAATATCTCAGATTCTATGTAACTAAGTCAGTTTCTGAATCAGCCTCCAATAAACTAGACCAGATTTCACAATAAACCTATAGTAATAAGCCTCGTTACCTTGTTAGTACAAAAATAGAATGTTGTAATTATTTTGCTCGCACACGTCAAATGATCGTCTATCTCCCAAATAGATGCTACCATCAGGTATTCTTAAATATCAATAGTATTTCCAGGGGAACAACAAGGACCGCTAAAAAATATTAAATACTTCTGAAGCTAGATAAATTGTAATTAGATACTGTAACAGAGTATCAATAACTTGATATCGAAGGAAGTTTATTGGAGGCCATAACATATCGAATCAGAATCCAATTAAAATCATATTGCATGCATTCATAATTCAATCTTTTCAGTTAGAAGATTCTTAGGGTAATCAAACTTGCAAACATTAAAATATATACATCATGAGTTATACATCCATTAACGTCATTCTTTTTGCACATATTATGTATGCTCAAAGTCGTCACTGGACTGACAGATTCTAGAAAACAAACAAGAAACACACAATCATCAATAAAACAATTCAAACACATAAAACAAAGCTATAATCAAATCAAACATGAGCAAAAACCTCGGTGGGATCTTCTTAGCAGCAAAACTTCACGCACCACATAAGTGAATTATAGTTGCAGGTCAAACTCAAAGCCAACACGGGAACCATAATGCAGTATTTTCTCCAATCGCAAGCAATAAATCACTGGTCATCAGCATGCAATTTTTTTTAACTAATGACACATTAATGGAGCCAAAGACTTAAGCTTTTGATAAATATCGTATCAAAATGATGTTGTGCGGTCATATACACCATGTTTCCAAAGAATAACATAACAGAATATAGACAGATAAGGACACATACTAATACACATGTAAAGATTGAGTGTACGCCAAGTTCTCTGCTAATCAATAAGAACTTGATCAAATGACTATCGTGCGATAAGATGTTCCACATAACACAGGCTCATGACATGTACCCAAAACATAAATAATATATATTCACCACAAATGCAAAACCAGAACGCTTTCTAATCAATCCTCGACTGTTTCTCACGAAACTCAAACCTTCCAACTCAAATCTCATACGAGGCACAAGAAGTTTAAAATCATAAAAAGTAATATAAAATTAAGTTGAACGGGACGAGATCAAAAACACAAATCAATAGCAAAGGAAGAAGAAGAAACATAACAAACTTCAAATTTTCATTTATTAGCTTAAAAATCTAAAAGCAAAAAAAAAAAAGGGTAAAGAAAAACCCCTGCCTTATTTCAGAGTGTAATTGATTTACAGAAATCCAGGAGTCAAAAAGCCAAAAAACAAAAGAAAATAAAGAAGACGCGGAATCGCTCACCGTAGATCGAAATAAGTCGTCCAAGTCAGCGGCGACGAACGGCTGCGAAAACTGCTTCGCTGATGGTGTTTAGAGAGAGAGAAATCGAGAGCGCACCGAAGAAAGGGGATGCAAAGAGCAAACTGAGAATGAGAATTTGGGCAGATGGATATAGTTTTTCTAGAGAGAGATTTTATGCGAAATGGAAATAGAAAGAGAGAGAGAGATAAAGATAATAAATGCAGTGAGATGGATAAATGTACAGCTGGCTGATAAAAGAAATATATATATAAATGTAAATGAGGTGGAAAATGTGGTGAGAAGAAGAGGATAGACACGAGTAGACTCTAACTCTACTACGGTTTAGGAGATCGAATTAACCCCGGTAATCTTGCTCCTTTCGATTTTTCTCCACAAACCTAACTGCCCCTACAATCTCCTAATATTACGGTTGATGCCATTCTCCTCCTTTATATATATTATATTACCCATGGTAAATGCCACCTGTCATATATGACTTATAAACTCAAACTAACAAAGTTGAAAACTAAACTCTAACAATAATTCAAAACCATATAAAAAATTAAATCAAAATTTAAAAACAAACTCAAAATTTTGCAAATAAATGTAGAATCTAAGAAGATTAGCGTCTCAACCAGGTAAAGCTAACATGCCACAAGCTAGAATATGGTGATATTTTCTCAATATTTGATCTATGCATAAATAGCATCTTATATTATGTCGGTCCACGAGACAATCCAATATGAACTCTATATTCTCTCCTCTCGTTTTTTAATAGAATGATGCTAAGAAATATAATTACTTCCCTCGACCAAAAGAAATCAACAGTAGTCATGAATATTTAATTTAATATTATCTTGTCATTGTAAGTTGTAACCTCAATTCTCCCTCACGCACAAAAAACTATCCTTTTATATATTGAGTTTTTCATTTCGTTGTTCGCATACATTTTTTTAGTGACTTGTTCACATTCTTTTGCCAAAACTAAAAATCTGAAAACTAGTTAGCAGTAACGTATGAAGCATAAAATATAATCAAAGTCGATCACTTCAGAAAAAAATATATATATTAATTCTAGAATTTCCACCTAATTCGTAAAAGTTATAATATAAAAGATAAGGGGTAGTTTGGGTGCGTGAAATACTTGATTGGTAATAAATAAAGAATTGTGGCATGTGAGTAGCGCATTGTTTATCGAAGAAGGTCGTGCAACTAGGCTCCTTCGAGCAACTTAATTGGATAATGCTAGTCAATTGTAGATATGCTAATCACCAGTGCTTCAATATTGTTATTTAATTTGACACTAATACCAAACATAAGTATTTTCTTAAATAAAAGAAAGGGAAGCACAACCACCCACAGCCTACATTTTTTGACTAATAATAAACGGGAATATATATAAATAGGCGAAAAAATTTCTTAGATATTTAGGTGGATCTACATAGTTCATTTTTACCAACACAAACTCATATATCCTAAATTCTAAATCCAAACTCATATTCACCATAGTATATAAACTCAAACATGCCTAAATAATTTGGGCGACCTAACAAGAGACCTCATCATATGATAGCATACAGACACAACACAAGTATGTATTAAATTTGAAGTGATCAGTCAAATAATTAAATGATTGGCGAAATATTAATGTGCAACATGGCGTAATGGTGAATTTATGTTCCTCGTATAAATAATCCAACAATAATCTCTCAATATTTTGGCCTGCTTAAATCCATTGAGTTGGAATATATGATGTAAAAATGCCCTAGCCATATGACTTAGGCAAAAGAGGATCAGGACAACCAACATATACAAATATTATCGCACACAAATACCTAATAAATATTCCAGAATGGATAGTGAGCACGAAACAATGTTTAACAATTAGAAATTGACCTCAATCGGTGATTTTAGTTTCATACATGTCTAAAAGTATAATATCAAACCAAATAAAATCAGATGCTACAAGTGAAAAATTGGCATGTCTATTTCAAAGAGTACTTGTGCAGCAGTAATTAAGTCCGCCCCATGGTTGAACTTAATGATTCACATGTGCGATTAATTAATCTTCTGTATCTTTATCATTCAAGATATAGAAGTACGGTAATAAATACGCAGAGAGTAACTAAAATTTATTAGTGCATTGGCCCCTTTCTTAGCTAGGGCTGCAAAATTAATGAAGGATTGAATTTGGAAACAATACTCACATTTAGCACACATGTTCAATAGAGGATAAGTTGTGTTTAATGTTCATTTGTTTGAGCATCTTTCTCTCCATAATCAAATGTCGGACCGTTCCATTTTTCTTTTACATGACTTGTTTGCGACATCGCTACTTAACTAAAAATTTGCAACCACACTACTACTAAAATACAATGATTTTTTTATCAAGGGTTGAATCCCAACCCGACTAATACATGAATCCACCAAGATGTACATAACTAAACTATGATCTCGGTAATTTGCTACGAAAGAATCTCAAGTTCAAATTTTTATAAATAAAATTTGTAGCATAAAACATTTATGGATTAATATCCGTCATTGTGCTATTTATAATAATTATTTAAAATATAAAATTAACATGAAGTAAAAATTGCAAGTACTTGCTTAGGGTGGGGCCATATATTGGATTTAGATCGATCCTCTGTTGCGCATAATGTGAGGGTGTTATGTGTTAATCAAACATAAAAAATTAAAAAAATAAGAAAAATGAAAATTAGTCTGTGATGAGATGATACAACAGCTTCTGATGTGTAATGTATTATGCAGCCAAATCTTGTATTCTCGACCTAGTAATTTATTTTATTTTATTTTATTATTATTTATTTATTTATTAAAGAGATGCTCGACCTAGTGATTGATGAAAAGGAGGTCCACATTTGTAGCCTGTTAAATGCACTTTATCCACTTATCCATTAGATCGACCTTTTCTTCGTGCAATTATTGCATCTTCACCATTTAATTTGGCACACAATGATATCTATAAAAGGATTAACATTTTCCAACCAATACAAGTACCTCCCAGTATTAGACACATGTCAAATTCTATCAACCACAAATTACAATGTTGTAGCTGAACCAATTTATCAAATAATATTCCATGATATTATCTATTTTTTATTTCTCGAATATCCAACTCTGTTCCATTAGTATTCAGTGACTTCTTTCTTTATGTGAATTAATGATATCAATCCAGTATTTGTATTTGCGGCTAAAAATAAAAACTACAATCACAATAATATTGCAATAAATATATTTACCTGCAAAGAAACCACAATTCACAATTAGGCTGCGGAAAAGCATAAGTCTAATACTTTATTTATTGATCATATAAGCTTAAGCAACTTTTCACATTTGTTATTAAATGAAATAATTATAATAGTAATTAGGGTATGAAAACAAATAGGATGAGGTATTATGTCGATGTCTTTTTACAGATCAAATTAAAGTCTATTTCGAACGGACGAAGAACTCAAAAATGGTTGATTCCTTCAATTCACGAGAATTTTAACAGAGATGGGTAATTTTTGTTCTTGATTTTAATCTGTGAACAATTTCTAATATAGTCACTTTGTTAAACCAAAAACAAAACTAGTCACTTTTTATATTTATATTCACAAAATAACCACTCTTGAGTGATCTTCCAATTTTACCCCTTAAAAGCTGATCTCAATTATTAGAAAGTGACTTTTGCGGAAAACATTTCGGCTAAACTGACGAACCCGCTGTGATTTAATCGGTTTAGCCGATTTATTTTTCTTTAATTAAAGTATTTATTTTTTCAATGATTGGAAAATGAATTTTGCGGAAAAACATGATGGCTAAACCGACAAAACCGTTGGGGTTTAGTCGATTTAGCCGATTTATTTTATTTCATTCAAGTATCTATTTTATTTAATTAAAGTAACCGGCGAAACGTCCCTTTGAGAACACCCAAGTGGTGGAGACCCGTGTGTAAAGATCCTCCATATGAGAGAGGTAAAAGGTTCAAATCACCACTCCCTCATCCCCAAACTAAAACAGAAGAAGTAGAAAAAGTATTTGGCGAAACTGTCTAAACTGCAATGGTTTAGCCGGTTTCGCTGGATAATTTTATTTTTAAATTTTTAAAAACGTAAAATTGTATTATTATTATAATCATTATTAAAAATTTAATTATGTTGTCAGATAGATGATACCTAAATACTTATTTTTATTTATTATTTAATTTTATAATATATTAATTATTAAAATAAATTTGACTATTTATTAATTAATATAAATTATAATTTATTAAATACAATCATGAATTGTCAGAAGAAGAAATAGATACTCGATAATCAATTGTTTTCTTCACAACTTGGGAATCTGCATTTCATGTGCCTTGTTGACTTGTAAACACAAATGTTTTCGGCCCTCTACTCTTGTTGGTAGATGCTCACCTTAACCGATTTTTTTTCGTCGGTTTAGCTAATTTAGCCGATTTTTAAAATTTGTCTCGTGTTTTTTTGATTAAATTACTTGAAAATTAATATTTAAAAAAATTGCAAAACTAAAATTTATTCAAATTTTTACAAATCCAAATGAAAAATCATAAAACAAGTTGGACATCATATTGCGGTAATCGGCCAATTTGACTGCTTCTACAAGCTCGGCTCATTCGATCGTCGGACGTCCACAAAGAAGTTGGTCTACACGTCATGCAACAGTAGATGTATGTTGGTCCCAATTCAGAGTAATAAAACTGGTTGCAGAAGTGTTAGATAAAATATGTAAATATAAACGCGAACGTAGCTGGATTTCTTAAAGCTGTATCGAGTAGGTGTTAAGAATGTGTTTTGATGAATGTCAAACACCATTAGTACAGTTGACTGGAATAAAATTGATCTTAGAATGTAAATGTATAGGATTCTATGTAAAAGTTTAGGTTCATAAAGGATGAGAGCTGGAAGCATACAAGTCCTGATAGTAGCAGAAGATCAAGTTCCAAACCCTGCCCTCAACTGTGTCCGATAGCTGAAGGACAACACAACTAGTATTGCCAGGTGTGAAGAAGGCACAACTGTTCCAACAACTCTGATAAACTCAGCTATGAGAATATGATTTTCAGCTACCTAGACAGTTGTGTTAAACTCAGCTGTCAACTGATGACAAAGAGAATAAGAAGATTCAA
>AYJT01019397.1:0-10251 GCA_001278415.1 Ocimum tenuiflorum | reverse complement strand
GTAGTTTGTCGTTTAGTCAGTTAGGGTTTACTTCAGTTCTACTCCAGCTACAGAGGCAGTTGGGTTTCAAATACTTAGCAGAAATGATAATAGAGCTATAAATAAACACAGATATTTATAGAGGTTCAAATAATCCTACGTCCTCTCTTCCTTCAAATAATCCTACGTCCTCTCTTCATTCAAATAATCCTACGTCCTCTCTTCCTTCAAAGAAGGAAATTCACTAATCTTTGTTATACACGATATTTTGAGCACGGTTTATAACTAGGATTCTTCTTAAACAAAAAGCTTTGAGGCTATCGATCACAGGCACGACTGATCTTGATGCTTTACCGGAGTCCACCTCCTAGGCTTCGTAGACCAGCGATTAAAGGTTTTAGTTCCCTTCAGAACTTGAGATAGGTTTAGAAAGATGTTCTCAGAATCCTTGACTGTGGGGACAGTTGAGGACTTTCGGTGGGTCTCGAGTTAGAACCGAAAAGCTTGAATGCTTGAGAATGAAGAATGAGAATAGGCTTTTGCAGATTGAGAGTCAGTAGTCTTCACTCATTGTTTCCCTCTTCTATTTATACTTGATGGATTCGAATAGTGCTATTGGGAGGCAGGTGAAAAACATGAGTTGAATAGTTAAATCCATTGTCAGAGGAATAGAGCCGTTGTTGTACTTACAACAGGCTTTTTCAGTCTTTATCCACCAGTCCATCAGCTTTCAGCTATGGACCGTTGGATATTACCTATTGCTAGAGTACTTTCCCAGGAACATTCCGAAAATCAGCTCTGATTATCCTTCTTTGGTCTCAATTGTCCAAAGACAACTGGTCTTTATTTCTGACTTGAAAAGGAGGGATTTTTCGGATGTCAGTTCTCCTTTTAGAAGGTCAGCTCTGGAGTCAGACTTATCTTGAGTCAGCTGCCAGTTCTGGAAGAACGACAACTGGGTTCCTTTCATAGCTGACTAACCTCAGCTTGTGCGATACACAACTGGGACGGTCATAGCTGGATCAGCTATCGAAGTAGAACTAATTCTTCAAAAATATTCTAAGTCTTTGATCTTTCCAACTTCAGCTCTCCGCGAACCTATGCTATTACAGATTAGACCTATACAATAATACATGCTAAGCATAGTTCTAAACTGCTGACATGGTTTCTGATATCATCAAAATATCTTAATTCCTAACATGCCGTAATTGAAAAAATTAAATGAATAAAGTGAGGAGATGCAAAAAATTAAACTTCTCTCTTTCATCCCTCAATCAATACAAATCCCAAATCCCTCAATCAGGAATCCTAAAATTCTAAATCTCAAATCCCAAATTCCAAACCCTACGCGAGGAGTCTTTCACCACAATTGAAAATCAGAACCGTGGCCACCTCTTTCTTACATAATCTGAAAATCACGAACCCTAAATTTGTTGCAACTTCAATGATCTTGCCAATATGCCGTGTTTCCGCCTAAAGCACCACGTAAAACTGTTTTTGGATGTGGTCATGCAACGCCAGTATTCCGTGTATCTGCCTAAAGCACCACGTCCTCCATCCCGAAGGAATTGAGGAAGATGTCTGGGCAAATAGCTCACAACAGAGACGAAAAGTGATGGATCTCTAGTTTGATTATTAGAAGAAAAAGGGAAACATAGTCTTACCGTAACTAGTTAAGATACCGCTATATAAGCGGATTTTGTGGCTTCAATAATCGGGTGCACATTGGGGGATAAATAATTTGTAAATTTGTTCATAAATTAGTTGAATAAAGAAGTTTAGAATTATCAACATTTGTGGTACTATACGTTCTGAAAATGGATTGGTGCAAAAGGACCGTGTGGGGGATTTGGGATTTGTCTTGGTTGAGGGACAAATGAGGGAAGCCCGCCATTTTCATCTGCTCATTTCATTCATTTAATTTTTTAATTACAACCCAAAAATATAAAAAAAAAATTGCCATCTAAATGCCACGTCATGTTTAACGTCTGAGTCAACGAATATTTAACATTGTCATCAATTGAGAGTATATTTAACTGACGGAGTTAAATATTGGGATATTATTCCATAACAGAAATAACCTAGAGTATATTTTATTTCAAGTTTTCCCTTTCACCAATTGGGTGATGATTTATTTGGCGCCAATATAATATTTGATTTGACCATGTCATAAAACATTATTGTCGAAATTATAAATGATTGGGTCCATAATGATTATCGTAATTGATGATTATAAATTATCCAGTCCAGATCTTCAGATACCAAGGAAAGTGAATTACTATATTTATTTAATTATTAATTTTCGAAAATTATTATAAATAATTCAACATGAATTCCATAATAAAGGTAATGAATATTACATGCTAAATGAATTTGGATTTTCAAATAATTAGAATTATTCCGAAAAATCTAATCGTTCTAATTTTATTCCATTTCATAAGTTAATAACTAAATACTCGGTCTTTATTTTATTTTATTTTATTTTTTTTATCGGTGGTTGAAAAATGACAAATCGGAAAGGCACCCGAGAAAAGTCCAGTTAATGAAAACCCCACCTCCAAATCAGCGTGTTCATGTTTAAATCCGTGTTGATTTACCAAAAAAGGCTACCTTTTAGATTTCTCGATTGTAATGTTAAAACCCTTCTTTGGATGTTTTTGGTTTTTATGAAGGCTACGCGTTTTCACCTTTCAAGAGTTGGTCTTGGTATTTATTTAGTTCACTGGCGCATTCAATTGCTCTTTTCAGACCCTTTTCCCTTGCTCGCAATTTGCTTCTACTATTTCTTTCTCTCGTTCTGTTTATTCAACTCTTTTGTTTCGGGTTTGTCTGCTGGATTGAGTCAACCTGGTTAGGTGATCGAACTACTTTCAAGAAACTCGTTCTATAGCCATTTTGGAGCTCGGTAGTTTATCTGATAGCATTTTTTGGTTGTGAAAAATCTTGGGTTGCTTTGGTTTCTGAACAAATGAAAGAGTTTTGGAGATCTAGGAACCGTTTGTTGGTGGCATTTGCTGTATGCAGCCTCTACCTACTCAACTTTAAGTTTTGCTGGTCTCTCAATGATGAGGGTATTTATTGTCATCGTTTTTTGTCAAGTTCTCTGATATTGTGGAAATATCAAGTGGGTGTTAATTTGGTTTTTGATTTTACTCGATTAGGCGTGGCATTGCTGAAATTTAAAGAAAAAATTGAGGTTGATCCACATGGAGCTTTGTCAAATTGGGTTGATGAAGTTGGAGTGGAGAATCCCTGTTCTTGGTTTGGAGTTGGGTGCTCACAAGAACATGTTGTTTCTTTGTAAGTTGATCTTTGCTTAAATTTGCTTTTGTTGTTTCATTTAAGTGGTTATGGGGTGTGTATGAAAAATCTTGAATTTTATTGCAGGATCCTCAGAGATCTCTGTCTGAGAGGTACTTTGTCTCCTCATATTGGGAACCTAATTCACTTGAAATCTCTGTAAGTTATACTAATTAAACTTGTGTTCAAACAGTTGGAACTCATTTGCTTCTACATTCTGTTCCTTTGAAACAATTTCTTGACTTGCAATTATTTACAGAGTTTTGCGCAACAATTCGTTTTCTGGTGTCATCCCTGACGAAATTACTGACATAAAAGGATTGGAGGTGTTAGATGTTGGATATAACAACTTCAGTGGACAGCTACCGCGTCATCTTGGCCACAATTTACCAATGACACTTCTGTAAGTCAGCAATGGGGCCTCCTTGATTCTTTGATAGAACGCCTTTTCTTGGTCTGATGAATTGGCTTCTTTATGATGCAGTTTGCTGGACAATAATGAGTGCATTAGCAATTTATGTCCTGAGATTTACGAACTTCAGAAGCTATCTGTAGTTCAAGTGGAGGAGGAAATAGTATCCAGATCCAAATGGAAATCGTGTGATAGCCAAATTAATTCACGGTATGTAGAATTTATTCAGCACATTGAACTTCCTTTCTGACTGATAAATTTAAGCAAGCATGATCCTTGATTGGTAGTTTTCTTGATTGGTAGACTACCATTCTAACCGTATATTGCTCTGTTCAGCTTTTTCGAATTCTAGCCTGATGAGAGTATCCGATTGTTAGTGAGCTTTATCTTCCATGCTGAAGCATCCTTTTCTACCGTTGTTGACAGAACATATATAGATGGCTGAACCCTTGCTTCTTTCTTCTTTCTTCTTTCTTTTGGGTAGGGGGCCGGGTGAAGTACCAATGTGCTATCAATGTATCATCTACCTCTTTTGCCGTTGTTCTCACAGTTCCTTTTTCCTTATGAAGTAGAAAATAACCTAATCATTGCCCAAATAATCTAGAATTCTTGCCTTTTGTTTTAAGCAATATAAGCAATGTATTATAATTGCCTAACCGGAAATGTTCAAGTTCAAGAAAGTAGACAGTACGGCTACAAATTTTATGTTCCCAATGGCATTTTTCCATATTGTGGCTGAATAGTGACGAGCAAGAATCTTCGTTGGAACTTATAATGCCTCTATGTCTGAAGTAAAAATGTACATATAAAATATATAATATATTATGCCTATTAAATATATATATAACTAGATGTATATCTGAATACAAGAGGGATCTATTTAGATAGTTATCTTAATAGAAATCAAATATATATCACATATCTTATGTAGGAATTCATGTTTGTTCATAATTGTGTCAAAACAAACATATATCAAAGTTTTATGATGTGATGCATACATGTTTTAGAAATGTGGACTTAAATCTGTGTGATTCTCTCTTCTCCTCTTGAATTCAATAGTACCTTTTCTTTCCAACTCCATGATATTCATTATATCCACAGGAATTCAAGGAAAAAAAGAGTTGTGGCCAATCGAAAACTGTTACAAGAAGAGCCAATGAGGAGACCGATCCCTTCCTTTAGGATCGGTATTCCATTTCCACCAGATCCCCCTCTACCATTTCCATCACCCTTAGCTCCAGCTCCAATTCCATCTCCATCTCCTACTTCATCTCTAGCTCCTCCACCTGATGTGGCTCAATCTCTGCCACCATCTTCACCACCTTCCTCTTCCCCTTCTACTAACAGTAGTTCTAAAATAGCACCTTCACCACTTTCCTCTGAAAGAGGTGGACCGAGTCACAGGCTTATATTGGGTGCATCCATTGGTGGTTCTCTGTTGCTTTTAGTTATTGGCTTCTTCATTTTTCAATATGGTAAAGTTACAACTGTCAAGCCCTGGGCAACAGGATTAAGTGGACAGCTGCAGAAAGCATTTGTAACTGGTACTTATACTTCTTGCATCTACCCTGAGTTTTTACGAACGTCAAATTTCATTTTCTACTATTTTTTAAGAAAGTATGCGTGCATGCATCAAACAGTTATAATTATTCAGATACATGCATAAAAAGGCATAAAGATCAGGTTGATTTCACAGTTTCTTGCATCTTATGTGGTTAGATTTTAAGTTTTCAACCTAATCAGCCGTTGTGTTTCAGGTGTCCCAAAGCTCAAGAGATCCGAACTTGAAGCCGCTTGTGAAGATTTCAGTAATGTGATTGGTTCAACTTCAGTTTGTACATTCTATAAGGGAACATTGTCCAATGGAGTTGAGATAGCAGTTGCATCTGTTGCCATGGCATCTGCAAAGGACTGGTCTAGTAATCTTGAAAGTCAATTCAGAAAGAAGGTGTTATTACCGATATCACACAGAAAGCTTGCATTGCCTAGATTGAGTTGAATATATAGATTGGTATTTACATATTTATGCAAACATGATAATAATTTCATAGTAGACTTCCAGTTTCAAAGCTTTGCCATGTAAGTCTCATAAAGTGCACTTCTTAGCTTTTCTGGGCATTAATTAACACCCTTTCTGTCGGCATTTCAGATTGACTCGCTATCAAAAGTGAGTCACAAGAATTTTGCCAGCCTCCTCGGTTTCTGTGAGGAGGCGGAACCTTTCACGAGGATGATGGTATTCGAGTATGCTCCCAATGGAACTCTGTTCGAGCATCTACACGGTGAGTGCCAGATCGCTTTCTGCATTTTCCTTTGTATCTCTTATCTGTTCTATCAAGTTGAGTTCTCAATCCTTCTTCACAGTCAAAGAAGCAGAGCACTTGGACTGGACGGCGCGATTGAGAATCGCAATGGGCATCGCATACTGCCTCGAGCACATGTACCAACTCTCACCTCCATTGGCTCATGCAAACTTAACCTCATCGTCCATTTATCTAACTGAAGACTATGCTGCCAAAGTCTCCGACTTTTTCCTGAGTGCTGCAGAAGAGAGGCAACCAGACCCAGACAACAACGTCTACAGCTTTGGCGGGATGTTGTTTGAGATAATGACAGGCAAGCTCTCATACGCTGCAGATAGTAATTCTCTTGAAGAATGGGTTTCAGGATCACAGCCTCTGCAGGAAATGGTGGACCCGACTCTGAGAGCGTACGACGAAGATCAGCTTCAACAGATTGGTGATTTGATCAAGTGGTGTGGGGATTCGGATTTAAGACAGAGGCCGTCAATGAAAGAAGTTTGTGGAAAGTTGAGAGTGATAACCGGGATAGGGCCGGATGGAGCGATCCCGAAACTGTCGCCTCTTTGGTGGGCGGAGCTTGAGATTCTGTCGAATGAAGCTGGGTAAGATTGATGAAGGTGGAACTATTAGCTGAGGATTATATTCTTTATGTTTATTGTATGTGGAGGAAGCTTCTTGCTGTCTCTTGCTGTGGCCTGTGAATTCATGTATATGGTTGTGTATATAGAGAGAGGGCGGAGCGGTGAGCATTTTATCTGAAACTGTATTGTAATGCATTTTTTAAACGTTGTAATTGCAATATATTTTTTTTTAAATTGTAATACCCCAGTTTTTGTGATTATTTTTAAAATATTCCAGTTTATTTCATGTACATATCAATTTGTTCACGACTAATTATATTTATAAGCTCATTTTTTAATGTACATGTAAAATTAAATTCAAATATGGAGAAAGGAAAAAAGTTGATTGTGTTTCAATCGCAAAAAGATTAATGAGTTTGTATTGCAATTGTAAAACACAAGTATGATAAAAATTGTGGTAATATATAATTTACTAGTGCCACCTGTGCATCAATTAGAAATTTCGAAATTTAATAAATTCGAAAATCTGAAATATCCAAATCCATGAAACATAATCTAACTATTGAGCTTCTGCTCAACAGAAAAAAATAAGACATAATATTCAGGAATGTTAATCGGTCAATTTACTGAATTTTGATGTTTGAATCACCCCACGGGGTATTCAGTTACAAATCGAGTGAAAATTTTCAACTAAGAATACTTAAAAATAGATAAACATCAATTCTTATTAATGTCAGAGATTGAAAAAACTTACGGATCACGGTTTGGAAACTTTGGCAATGGAGGAACAGTGCCGTCTTTTGAAGGAGGAGGCCGACTTTATAGAGTCAGGTAGCACAAATTTATAGTGTTCTGGAGGGGTTTCAAGAGCAGCGAAAAAATTGAATGGGACCAGTGGCACTCGTGAAATGCGAATGATTCGATGGGAGCATCTGCCGGGTGAATGGGTGAAATTGAATTCGGATGGGGGTTTGTTGCGGACACGGGAATGGCGAGTGTTGGGGGTATTCTTCGTGAAATCGATGGATCATGGGCTGGCAGCTTTATCATGAATATCGGCTTTTGCTCCATTACTGCGGTGGAATTATGAGGCTTGTTTTCGGGGCTCCAGCTGGCATGGAAGAAGGGATACCAAAAGATCTTTGCGGAGGTTGATAACAAGAGTATTGTGCAATTGATCGTTGGGTACCACGATGAGGGAAGGTTGCAGGTGACTTACTGGACGGTATTAAGGATATATTGAACCGTGATTGGGTGGTAGAACTGAAACATATTAGGGAGACGAATTTTGTAGCGGATTGCTTGGATTAATTATGGGATGAGTGTTGCCCTCACTCATTCCATTCTTGCCTAGTTTTGTTTAGTCACTCATTAATAAAGAAAAAAAGAAGAGAAAACTAGAGATTGAAAAACTGAGAAGATAAGGAATGAAATCCATAACATTTAAAAAAAAAAACAATTAACATTAATCAATTCCATCTAATTCTTAGAAGAAAGAAAAAAAGATAAAATTATACGCTAGATAATCAAAATGGGACA
The DNA here is from genome assembly GCA_001278415.1 of Ocimum tenuiflorum. Classification (NCBI taxonomy): domain Eukaryota; kingdom Viridiplantae; phylum Streptophyta; class Magnoliopsida; order Lamiales; family Lamiaceae; genus Ocimum; species Ocimum tenuiflorum. The sequence goes on along the minus strand of AYJT01019397.1, from coordinate 2,137 downwards.
AATTTCTTCTTCTTCTTCTTTTTTAATAAAAAATGAAAAACCTTCACAATGTTTCAAACTTGAAAATAATATTAAAAGAAAAAGGAAATCCATTTCGCACAATACCATCTACATAAGAGTAACTCAGCATTCTCACTTTGTCCTAACAAAACTTTTCAAAAGTAATTATAAGATCGGATAAATTATTACATAATTAAAAGAAGAAATAAAAAAAGATAAGGTGGATTAAATGAAGTCCTTAAATATAAAAAGCAAGTCCTTTCTTGATTTTGTTCGAAAGACAATTCTTATTCTCACAGCCCACATTAGGTCTTTTTTTTTTTTAAATAACCACAATCTTAGATTTGTGGCCACCAAAATCGAAAATAAAAAGAATTATGGACGCAAATGAGTTGAAAAATTCATCTCATTCGTTAGTCAAACTATCGAATCAAATGCGTTCATTAGTATTAATTATAATTGTTAATGATGTTTAATTAATGTTAATGCAATGAATTAATTATATAAGAAATTTAAAAGATATTAGGTCCTTCGCTTATTGCTTCTGAATTTCTTTCTGGCAATTAATTAATCAAACATTTTGATCGGTTTCCGCGTGGTTCGATAGTTTGACAACCGAAATGGATATTACTATCCACAATTTTAGATTTTAGATATATGCTTCCACATTTTCAGTATTTTGCCTATGATAATTAATAAATCACCCGCCTGATCATTACCCCAGTCGGTCTCTCCCTTTTCTTATCCAACAAATTATAAATAAACAACGAAAAATATTCGAATATATTACAAACTATGCTTTGTAGAAAATAATACAAACTATTCAAAATTTCAAATAAATGTACAAATTATAAAAAATTATTCAAATACAGGACAAACTATAAAAAAATGTACAGATATAAGATGTTACTTTAATTTTCCGGCACTAGAATGTTAAGTCAGCACGCGGCATTTCAATATCACTCAATATTAAGCCACATTAATTTTGCCACATAATCTGTTTTTAACGGAAAATATTCAATTATATTACAAATTATGCACATTTCGGTATCGGAAAATTAAAGTCATTCTATATTTGAACAATTATGATAGTTTCTATATTTACTTGAAATTTCAAATAGTTTATATTATATTTGACAAAAGACGCATAATTTGTGATTATTTTATCCCCATAAATAATGATTTGTCTGATTTGAAAATTTTGTTTTCAGCCACATAAACAAACCAGACAGAGGTCATGACTAAGTTGAAGGCACGACATATATTTAAATTTAATCATGAAGGTGGGCATCACGTTGGCAATAATTCGGGAACCCAAATATTGTTACCACGTCTTGCTCAAATTCAAAGTCCCAAACAACTATATATACCATCAAACTCAATCAAGCAACATATCAAACACAACCTTCAAAAGATAACCTGCCTCCCATTTTCTCAAAGATGGCAAGCAACAAATTCCTTGCTATCATTCCTTTCCTCTTCCTCCTCCCCCTCTCGCTGGCGCACGCGAACGAGCCAATCCCACACCCGAAAAAACCAGCTGAGAAGGCCACTGATGTTGTGGTCGAAGGTGTCGTCTACTGCCAAAGCTGCAACCACCGTGGGACATGGATCCTCAACGGAGCTAAGCCTATTGAGGCGGCCACCATTAGTGTGATCTGCAAAGATCACAGAAATCGGGTGAGCTACTACAAGGCGTTTGAAACCGATAAAGATGGTTACTTCTACGGTCAGCTTAAAGGCTTCAAGATGAGCCACTCTTTCTTGGATCATCCCCTGCATTCATGCAAAGTAAAACTGGTGGCGTCGCCTCTCAAAACCTGCAACCTTCCTACCAATGTCAATTATGGACTCTATGGTGCTCCGCTTCGCTATGAAGACAAGAGAATTGTTGGAGAAAATTATGAGGCAGTAATATATGCTGCGGGTCCACTGGCTTTCCGCCCGGATTATTGTGCTCCTAAGGCAGAGGACGCAGAAGCAGAACCCGAATCCTGAGTTATTTATTGGCTTTCCCAGTCTTGATGAAGCTCTGTTTCCATTTTATGTGTCTTTTGTTAATCTAGTTCTCAAATTATTAGATAACATTTGTAAAGGTGCATGATTTATTCATTATCCTTCTGAGTGCTTCAAATTT
>AYJT01019389.1:0-21565 GCA_001278415.1 Ocimum tenuiflorum | reverse complement strand
AACAATTCAACATGTCTTCATCTCGTGATAGTGGTCGTCGTGGATCTTATCAACAATTCAACATGTCTTCATCAACAATCAACAATTCAACATATCTTCATCAACAATCAACAATTCAACATGGCTATAACATGGCTATTACCTGCAAAAACTGAAATGGAAGAACGAAGATGGTGGACGAGCAGCTGTAGAGTGGAAGAGAGAGAGTGGAAAAAAGTTACAAAAAATTGTTTCACTTAAGAAAGTGAAAACACGTTTTTGTTATATACTTGAAAAATATAAAACCTATTCAGATTGATAAAGCAGTTGTGCTGCATAGCCTGCTATAGTTAAACCCCAAGAAGAAAGAAAAGCTATAGTGCTATAGAGGCCACCTTTTAACTAAAACACCAATTAGGTTAGGTTTTTATTTTTAACTTTTTTTTTTATTTTATTCTTTATTCTTATTTAATATATACATTTGTCATATTTTTTTTTTCTCATTTATAACTCTTTGAATTAATTAATTAAGAAGGCGAAAAATGAGAAGTTCCATCATTAAATCTTGAGATATAGATTAATTTTTTAAATTTTGTTAAACTTATATTTAATATTTATATAATGATTTAGACGGTTTTTGTCCATTTTTATCTGTAGTTAATTTTGTTAAATCTCATTCTATATGTGTGAATATCAACTTGCATTGAAAACAGGGGAATAGATCATGACGTAATGTAACCAAATAATGAATTAAGTTCTAAAGAAAGAATGTATTTGAGAGAGAAATGAGTTTCACCCGTCCGCACTATGTTAGAATAAATCCAGTACAGTCACGTAATTAGAAATTAGGGAGCAATGACGAAAACATTATGCCAATTAGTAAACTTCATGAATCCTTACAGATGCTAATTTATTAATTAACATGTGAAATAATTCAATAATATACGAAAATTGGTTGGTGGGGGTTGGTGTGATATGATCAATATTAACACTGTCGCCCTGAGAATAATTTGAAATTAGATGCTTTCTCCTCCTCTTTCTTATACAGATCACAGACAAATAGAGCCCTGCAAATTCGTCTTAAATTTTGTACAAAATAAAAATTGCAAATATTGTATTCTTATTCTTATATAATTAAGATTATGCATAAATATGACATTAATTCTGTATCATATTCATAATTTTGCAGTCGCTTCACACAGAAGTCTAAATTAAACTAATAACATATGGACTAAAAATATCTAACAAGCATGAATGAGATATGCTTACAACCATACACCTCTACTTGAAAATTTTTTGATTGATTGTGGGGGTTCAAATCATTAATTAATACTGCAACTATTGCATAGGTTCTCTCAAATATATACTATAAAAAAAAAAAGGTCTACTCAACGTGGGGGTGGCCCACCCCTTTTTGGGTTTATTCTATAGTACACTTCACTTTTTTAAGAAAATGATTTCATCCAATAAAACATTCCAAAAATCATCTTTATTTTTTCTCTGATATCCTCAACAAAATAAGTCCTAGGGCTCTGGAAATGTGGGAAATGATACCCGAAAATGCCGGATATGTTGAACTTTTATAAATGATTTAAAAAAATGTTGAAAATGCCGAAATAATGCCTGAAAATGCCGGAGATGCTGGAGTTTTATAAATTATTTTTTGAATTATTGCCAAGTATGCTGCCCGAAAATGTTGGATATGCCAAATTTTAATAAATTAATTTTTTTAATTTTGCTGCAAATGACGCAAGAAATGCGGAATATATTGGACTTTTATGGATTAGTTTTTTAAAATTTTTGCCAAAAATATAGAAAATGGCGCCTGAAAATATCGGACTGACAAAGCGACAAATTGAACAAAGTTTTTATATTTCTAAAAATTAAATGCAAAGAAGTCATTTATGCTTCTGAAATAGCCAAGATAGATATATTACCATTTAACTCTTTCTTAATTATGATGGTGTATTTGTAAATTAAAGATGATGGATTCCTAGTTTCTACACATTAACAAGTTCTTATTTGATCTATTTCCTGTATATATTCATTAATATCTTATATTATTTTTTGTTTCTTGAATTTGTTTCCTATAACAACATAAAATATTGAACAAAACTATCATATATTTAATGAAGAATATATGAGTGATATTTCAAACGAAATCCCTATTACATATATTTCAATATTTTGTATAAATTGTAAATTTTATAGGACAAAATATATAAAGGTCTAATATCATGCATAAGTTTATATAATAATCTACATAGCCACGTCACATGTGAAAATTAAATTTTATGCACTTTACACGGATTAATGAAAGGTGCATGCATTTGTTTATGCGTGATGAAAAAAATGAAATTGCATCTGACCGAAAAATTTACTTCAACCGTATTCTTTTTTATCATTGACGAGTCTCAATTTTTAAATATTTGCCCGGTAAAATAGAATCTCTGATGAAACTGGGCAAGAGTGCTCGAGAAGAGTGAAAAGTCAGTGGAACAATAATTGGCTCTGAAATTCTTTTCAGGAAAAATATGAAGTATGGTGAAAAGTGTGATATCATTATTGTTCAATTTGTGTATACGTAATTACACAAAAATAAGGTACTTTTGGCACTAATTGTCAATAGCACTACTACAATTTTTTTTCTTCATACAATTGTACAAGTATTTTCATGAATAAAAGAATGAGTAAATAGAGTTGCTGCCTGATCAAGGGTATATTCATCAAAGTAGGTTGAAAAATAATTTTTTAAGTTTGTAGGTGTTTTTGTATTTTCACTAATCTAAATAAACCAGATATAATTGATTCCTAGTTCTTTAGAATAACTACATCTGACATGAAAATAACAAATACAATAGCATAACAAACCAATTCAAGTATAGATAACTCTCTTTATTAAATCCTCCATGAGAAAACATATATGTTTTCAGCATGCAACAATTTACGCGTGCTCGAACAAGTCAGATCATCATCATACAACTCCAAACACAAAACACACCCTCACAAAAGATAAAAAACCTTAATCACTAATTATTTTAGGCATATAAAGCAAGACTAACTATAATTTCTTAATGAAATTACCAACACTCATACAACCTAACATCTACTCTAAGCCTAAAGTAAACATCTCCTTCAAATGAATCCGTGGACAAAGTTGCAATTCCTCTAGCCATGAAGAAATCACCGGTCCCTCCAATGACAGAAATGTCCCTAGTCTTGTTCATCAACGGATCCGCCCCTGCAAAATTTAATGTACCTACGTGTTGGGTCGAGTTGAACAAAAACGAGAACCCAAGCCAAGCTCCGTATATACTCTTCTGGTCGTAGAAATACATGCCTTGTGCCCGCCCCACCGGAGGCGAGTGCAAATTGTTGTCTAGGGTAATCGGGTCATCAAATACAACCAAGTCGCCAAAATTGAAGGGCACGGCCACCGTGGTCTTGTTGCCCCACGGTGGGGATCCAATTATAGCAGAAGTGGCATTTTTGTAATTATGGCCATTGTAAAGGATGTCATGGAAATAGAATACAAGCTCTCGGCATGGTGTCCGAGCCCGGGGTTTACGGCCTCCTGTCATGGACGCCACGGTGGAGATGAGGAGGAAGAGAAAAATGGCTGCCATTTGTGGTCTAGTGGCCATAATTGGTAAAATGCTACTAGTAGATATATGTTATAAAAGTGAGGGTTTGTGTAACTAAATGCAATTTTTGTGTGTAGTGGCTTATGTATTTGTGTCAATATATAGTGCTATAGGGATGGGAGTTGGTGGGTGTATGTCAACTTGTTCAAACTAGAATGATTAAAAAGGAGACTTATTTCTTTTGCAATAAAAATTTGTAAGAGAAAAAATTTAGTGATTTCTATGAACTCCGTCATTTTTCAATTTGAGACGACATTGTTTTGTATCATGGATTTACGTTGTCTAATTGGATTCTTAATTGATTCCAAACCGGTCATTATCCAGTTAACAAGATGTAGAATGATGTATATTTTATGTAGGTGAAATTGTCTTTGTTCACAATTCATTACGTGTGATATTCTATTCCAGGGGATTTTTCTACAACTAAAATAAATTATATGAAAAAACTAATAATTATTCCGAAAACTCTAAAATACAAAATATGAAATTGAATGAAATGAATTTGAAAATGAGCTGGCATTTCCAACAACTGCCAGAAGTAAACAAGTAAGCTGACTAGTAAACTGAATTGAAATTCAAAAGAAAGTTTTAGTGAAAAATTAAGAGTTGAAGATTCCAATTTTTGTCCGTAATGAAATGTTAAAATGATGCACGTCTATTAAAGTTGGAAGCTTGGATGAGGTAGGCGTGGTCACCCTTCAAGTCAGCTTTTAGTAGGGTCGTATTAGAATGCAATTTTAAGTAAAATTTCGTTATTCTGTTATAAATATTTTTATTTATCGTGGACATTATTTAACATTTATGTATTTAATAAAATATTTATCCTATATACATGTTGAAAATCTTATATATTTCGTTTTTTGAATAAGAAATGGTTATCACTGTGTTCTATGTGCGGCTCTCTTTTCCATCTTCTCTTATTTTTTACTACATATTCCTCTTCTTTTACTTGGTGATTTACCGTACAAACACAAGAATTATGAACACGAGGAATTGAAATTTAATACCTCATCAGCATGATGTATGGTAAATCCTTGTGCTGCGACCTCCCTTAATAGCCTTGTCTTGGGTCGACTCAACTCAACTCAATTACCCACAAACCTCCACATGAGTCCTAGCACACAACATATCAAACAGAGAATTGAACAAAGACGAGAAAGCTGGTAGCTACCATGAGGCTACCATTAGGGGGTGGTAATCGTGTGGATCGTATCATTATTGGGTTGATATGTGATCCGATCCGTCAAGAAAATGTCTAATCCGTATCCATATTCATTCGTTAAGCTCAAATTCAAACACCCACAAATTCGACGCAAATTTTTTTAGGATTTCGTAACTATCCAATTTAATAAACTCGATAAGAATTCGATAATTATCCAATCCAATAAACATCATATAAATCCAACAAGCATTCAATCCAATAAAAAAAATTAAATAATAAAGTAATATGAAATATTAAAATTCAAACATTGATCCAACTCAAGATTCTCAAATAAAATTCAAACTAAACTAATAAACCCTAATCAATTATGTATAATGTACACAAAATTGTAAATATAATTAAAAAATACTAAACCTAAGTGATATAAATATATCACAATATATTAAAATGAATTATGCATTTGTTGACGGATATCCGTATCTGATGCAATCTGACCTCTGATAATCTGATCCAATCCGGATATGTATCCAACATAGATCTGATTTGAAATTTTTTGTATTCTTATTGGATCGATCCAATAATGATTTGTATCCGATAAATCCAATTCAAACCCGTAAGTATTATGCGAATTCGTGTAATATTATGTGATTGTGTCAGAAATGTCACCCCAGCTGCCGTAATATTATGGAATAGTGAGCTCACTCATAAGTTCGAAATCAAGATTTCATGACTTATGTCATGACACGAGTAATAATATAAGTACGAGTTATAATCTAAAATTTTCTCAAATCCTAACCCTTGTTGCTTGCTTGAGTATAAATAGAGACCTCTCCTAGCCTCTACCTTCATTATTCATTTCTTTCTCATGTGTTGAGTAGAAGAACACTCTCAAACTCTAGTTTACACTTGAACTCTTGGAACAAAGGAGTAGGTCTAGGAATCGAGTAGCCATCACCACCACCTTCATTACCATCATCATCTCCAACTCAAACCACCAAGGTAAACTCAAAAGCGCTCTCTCTCACTATGAAATCTTATGTTCTTTCTTGAAAAATGATGAAACGTATTTTAGGCCATGAAATATATGTCAAGATGCTTGTTCTTGCCTTCTTAGTGATTCAACATGAACACTCTCAAACCTTGCTATATTTTTATGTATTCAAACCTTGGGACCATTTTTTAGATTTAAAGTTTGAATGTCATGCATTGTTGAAGTTCTTGATATTTGAATACTCGATTTTGTTGGACAAAATATGTTGTTGTTGAACCTAGACATCATTTGAACCTCTAAGACTCTTATTCTTTCATGGAGAACTAGGAAAATGATAAAATTAAGCCTAGGTTGCCGGAAATCTCCATGGCCGATGTCCACGTTTTCTAACCCGAGAGTTCACTTCAACCGAAGTGAACCTTTCCAAACACGCGATGATTGCATGCCTCGTTTGTTTTCCACGCTCGATGTTTCTTCACTTCGACCAAATTGACCCTTCAATTCGATCAAATTGAACTTTGACCGAATCCCAAATTCTAATTCGATCGAAATCCGGACCAAAACCTTAACTCCAATTCGACTGAATTGGCTTCCATACTTCGACCCTGGATCGAATTCTCGAATCCCATATCGACCGAAGCCTTAAACCCTATTTCGATCGAATTGCTTCATTGTGAACCTAAAATAAATTGAATTCTTTCTTCAAATCTCAACCCGAGCACATACCTCAACCCTTAAGTTAACTCGTACAATTAAATGAACAATAACGATCAATCCTATTGAATATAAGAGTTATTCAAGTTCTAATTTACTATAGGATATTGAGAACCAACAAGTGTCCTCACTTGTGCTATTTTGTGAAGGTGATCGAGGGACCAACACTCCAGGAAAGAGCAATCAACAGGCTATCAAAGCTAAAGCTACTATTATCAATGTGGGCTTTCCTACTTATAAAAACCAAATCAAATGTTTTACTGCGTTATCAAATCATGAAATGCTTCGAATAAAATGAATTGTCTAGAATAAAATGTTTTGCATTACATATCTGTCGTCTAATGGGATGGCGGTTAAAGAGGTTGAATATCTGAACCAATAAATGCGGTCAGAGCCCAGTATCAAATGATATTGTGGTTTATTATTTATCGATCGAATATCGAAGAAAGAAAATACCGAGACTAGTGCACTATTGGTGCCTTCCAAATAGAATGGACACTGTGACTGTGGAAGACTGTCTCATTCCCAGTTCACACATGATAACAGATAGTGTAGATGGTCTGAACTAAAACTCAAACTTGGTATGAAAATGCATGAAGTAATTTTGACGGATATTGGAGGATTTCAAATGAACTAAAACCCTATATGTCTGTCCTTGATAAATTCTGACAGTTCGACCTTTTAAATTATGTATTATTTTCAGCAACATGTTCACTGAGTACAAATGTACTCAACCCTGCATATATTTCTAAATGTGCAGGTTGAGCGTGGTAGAGTCTGGAGACGTTGAACGGACTGGAATATTTTGTGAACTCTAAAGTGTCCTGGAATACGTATCCTCATATATGTATTACAATCAATATTTTCTATTGTTCAAACTTTTAAACTATGAATTGATGTATTGTGTATTCCAAATATTGCTGTAAAACCTGATCTTATGTGATTTGTTATGAATCTATAATTTGAATTTTGCAAATTGTGAATTATTACTGCTTATTCAAGTAGCGTACCAGACCTAAAAAGGACAGGACGTTACAAAAAAATCCCTATGTTTTTTCTTTTTGCTTCTTATGATTACTTTCAGTTGAATTCTATGATTTTATTGTACTAAAAATAATTTACTATTATTATAAATTGGTAGGCAACATAATCAATTTCATGCATTTACTATCGGTTAGAATTAGGATAGCTCATTTCTTGAGTCTACAATTTATTTCTCACAAACAAAATGACATTTATATCTGTGTGTGTATATATATAGGTTTGTGTTCATATAATAAAGTTTGTTGGTGTGATAAATGATGCAATATCGTGGCGCTTTATTTATTCAATCCAACGGGCGAGATTAAGACACATCAGCGCATTCTTTCTCTTCAAAAACACGGTAAAGGGCATTTGTAGGACATTGTGTTTTCTCTCTCTTTCTTTTTCTCTCTCTTCTAAAATATATGAAAATTCAAATTAATATATCTTACTTGATTTAAATTATTTTTTCGTATGCCATACATCAAATTAAAGGAAATTTCATGATCTATCAAACAAAATCCTAATTGCATATGTTCACTTGAAAAAACAAAAAATATGAATTTGTAAAAAACTACATAATATTAAACAAAAATGCATTTGGAGACTTAGGTGAATGCATTTGTTGGAGACTTACGTAAAAGCATTTTGAGGCCTACATAATTGCATTTTGAAGCTTATGTAAATGTATTTTGAGGCTTACATAAATGCATTTGGCGTGATAAGTCATATCCTATAATTATCGGGACTTACCAATTGTCCAGTAGATAGTACTAATAGCATATGACTTTTTTACCCACGTAATACATTTACATATTATTACATGTGGTCACGCAGATCTCCGTCCATTTTTCATACGGATGGATGAGATCTTGTATAATTTATATACATAGATCTTGCATCTATGTATATATATAAAATGACAACCCTCATGACCTATTTTTTTCCCTCCAAAATTTTTTTCCTAAAATAAATTCATTTTATTTATGGTAATAATCAACTATATATGGAAAAATGAGTTATAATAATGAGAGGAGTTAATATTATTAAATAAATCTATTTTATTTACATACAATATATCACTTTTTGGACAACATCGTTAAAAATCATGATGTAGGTCATAATCATTTTATTTAATATTAGAAAACAGGACTTTATGGGATCCAATATTTGATCTCAAATATTTTCATCACACTTTTTCAAAGGTTCGTTGCTATCAGAAATTCGAAAATTAAATTTAATTGATTGTAAAATAAGACTTTTTCATTGTGACATAATTAAATGACGCGTTGGCATCCAGATTGAAAATTAACGACATAAAGCAAAAAAAATTCGTCGTCAGTGCGGACGTAAGTTGTTCCACCTCATTTCAACAATTGAAAATATAGAATAAAAAGGATGTAATGGATCATATGATTCAAAACACGAACCGATGATAAGGGAAATTAAATTTGGTGTTTAATCATTATTTATTAAATAATCTCAATATTCATTCAAAATTTGAATAATGTATAAATATATTAATTAATTTACCAATACAAATATTGTAAGTATATATATACATCTTCATCGAGACGAAAAACGTAGATGTGTTTTTTTAACTTAAGGTAAATATTATTATTACTATTACCATATAATTTGATGGTTTTGAAATATGATCACTATCTAACATATGATTTTGTATTATACTTATAAACAAATAAATTGTATAATTAATTCCGTCATCACGTAAATATTGCAGATTATATAATTATTCTTAATGTTTTACCTTTAAATACATTGAAATTCATAATTTGTTTAAATTATTGCCTTTGCTGCTCCATACTTTTTAAGTTTTCATAAGTTTTAATTAATTATTGATACATAATATGATATATGTAAACAGTACATATCAACTCCGTATAACATACATATGTTTTGTTATTATTTTTTGAAGATTCTAACCATAATTATTAGCATAAATGATATACAATATTTGTATTATAAAACTCATGTGATCTCTCAATAATGTTATGATACATAACAAATTGTTAAATTAAGGAAAATAAAATCAACTTAGTATTGTCACTATATTGACATACTTTTATAGGTGATTATATGCATTTGTAAATGCATATGTTGCTACTGCTTAATAACCCTCAAGGCATTTTCGTTAAAATATTTGTACAATAATATTAAATTTAAAATATTTTTTAGTTTTTATCCAGATACGTGAAATTTATTTATAAAAAAAAAATATAACTAATAGTTGAATGCAAAGAATGAAATTGATCAATTAATAAACAAAATTTCATATCTTCCTATTTAATAATATATATATCCACTAAATCAAGTCTGCAACTGACATCATGATTAGCGTATGAAAATTAATTATTAGTTAATGTAAATATACGTATGAAAATATCATATTAAGTGACAGTGTTTTGAATAGTTAACAATATATATTGACTAATACTACATATATATTTAATACAGATTTTTGTGATTCTCACCATTAATATTATTATGAGTACATAATATATTTAGAATATACAACATTTATGTTATAAAACCTATTAAGGTGATTTATGCAACTAATGCTATTATATGAATCGAATTATTTACTATTAAAATTCACTTTAATTTTAGTGTTACGGGTATATGTTAGCGCTAAACTAGAATGCCTCCAAATATATTTATGTATATATGTTATAATAAATATATGTTGCTATGTTAATTATATCAACTTACATATGATATATTTTGTTTAATACATTTGTAAAATAATTAAAACTTTTAAACATTTTTTGGTTTTCATGTATCCGCATAATGTATTAATAAAATAAATAAATAACTTAAGCAATCGAAGGTAAACGATCAAAATTCTTCATTACAAATCAAAATTTAATTTTTTCACATTTAATGAGAGTTATACATATGAAAACAAATCATTCACTCAAATCATGGCGATTGATTATCATATCAATATTAAGTTTTCTTTAATTTCATTAAATATTTTTAAAAGTTAATGACTTTCATTCAAATTTTCATTTGTTCATGTTGTGCCTATATATATAATGGGTATGAATCAAAGATAAACCATACACATACAAAACTTTTCTACACTATCATTTGACAATCACTCTCTTTGCTTCATCGCTTATCAAACTATCCTTAAGAATGACCCCATTTTATTCATTGATAAAATGGATTAATGCTAAGGAAATGACAAAACCTGAATTGATATTGAGCTTTGTATTGTATGTAGCTATACATTACTGACTTTTGGTAACCAATCTGTCCCAAGATCGCATGAAATCATATGTCATGATAGAAACAACGATTGAATTCATGGTACCATAAGGCTTGCTGACTATCGTAGATTTAATTTGACACTTTCGGAGGGACTACATGTGGCGTTTCAATATGTTGTCATCGATGATAACAATATGAGATTGAGGACTACTAATAGTCCATATAGGTTCACAACTTCATCAAAGACTCGCATGCACGTGACTAAAGATGCCGATTTTCCATATTCTCATTTTGATTTCATTCCACTATCAAATCTCATCGAAAAAGTGAAGAATGATGAATCTAAATTGATTGGTATGTTATACAATTAAAATTTATTGTTACTTTTCATATTATTTTATCTATTGATCCACTCATAAAATTAGTAAATGTGTAAATATATTTCCGTGTTGCAGATGTGATTGGGATGGTGTCTTTCGTTGGAGATAAACGAATAGCCGATGTACAAGGATGGGAATCAACTTGCATCGACATTCAAATAAAAGACACGATTTATTTGATTAATTTCGAATTTCATATACACGCGATTTTATATGTGCCTATTTTTTTATGAACATTATACTATTTATGGGTAGACACTATTGATGAAATTTGTAGCATGTGGCTCGATAAATCAAATCATCCCATTGTCATTATTTTACAGCTAGCACGTGGAAAGATATACAAAGGTAACCTATAAAACATCATCATGTTAGCATGATTTTTATACAATTACAATCATTTGTATTAGTTATATTTTTTATCAATCGTTTCATTTTATTCCGCGAGCCACTTACGCATCTTATATTATGTTATAATCGTTTATGTTTATAGTGTAGTAACTTGCACTTTATCATTTCTATTAAATTAAACTATAATACAAGGGGCAAATCAATGTATGTGTATAAAGTTATTCAAAATTGTTTATATTTCTCTCATAGATAACTCCATCCAGTTAATTGAAATTAGAAATTTTTTTCACTTGTATAAATTTTTTTTAAAGTTTTCAACATTTAAAAAAAATCAAATCATTTCTAATATAATGAGTTTTAATATATTCAAAACATAACATTACTATGTTTTTTAAATAAATCCCAATTTCATTCGAATAATTAAATGTTCTTATTACATATACATATATATTTACATTTAGCTTATCAGAAAGTATCTAAAAATTGTAAATGGATTTCAATTATCTTCAACTTTTCGCTTCAGCAAGATTATAATAAATGATACAAGGATGCAAGAAATTATTGAATTCAAAAACAAGTGAATACTTTACTTCTTTAACAATAAAATATAAATATATAATTTATTATTATTTCTACCTATATCGATGATATAAATATATTATTATCATAAACAAACATTTTATCTTAGATCCTTAGAACAAGTCGACCATAATGGTATTTTGTTGTCCGGATCATCAACAACGTCCAACTCTGATGTCCACAATGAAATAAAGAGTGGCAATTATAAACTGATTCAAAACACTCGCAAATTCGTTGACGTGAGTTTTCAATTTATTGAATCCTAGATTAAACTTCGTACATTTTGTATAAATGTTCAACTTTTTTGTAGCAAATTTACACTTTTTTGGATAGTTGCAAAAATGGAGTCAATAGAACTTGATGTCACATGACATTTTTTTTGTCATGCATGAGGTGTTCGCGGAAGTTGAAGAGGATTGACAACAATATTTGTTGTGTTAGTTGTAAGACAACAGACATAAGTGGAAGTCTGAAATATAAACCTTTAGTTTCCGTAACGGACAAAAGTGGCCTCAGTATAAAAGTTTTAATGTGGAATAGAGAAGTTGTCCAACTAATAGAGATGTCTCATCAGATCTAAATGCAAAATTTGAGGTACAATTTAAATACAAAAATTAAATTTGTAAACACACACACACATTAATAATACACACTTTTCACCATTTGTTTATGTTAACAATTGTTTTATCCTAACAAAACAAAAGCACATGGAGAAAGATGTTGGAATTCCAATCGAGATACAATCATTGGTAAATAAAGAACTTATGTGAAAAATTAATGATAAAAGTGGGATTTACGACCAAAAGAGACAATTCAATGTGGTTGTTATGAATATTAATCGTGAGCTAATAGGAAAATACACTACAAACAATGAAGAATCAGATAGTATGATTTCGACATTCACAAACATATTTTTATATTTTTATGTATATTTTAAATGAATATATCCTATAAAAATTATTACTTATGTTGGTTTTAAAATACTTCTAATGTTGTCAATGACAAATAACTCGGTTTATCATCCATTCTAACAAGCTCTGATTTTGTAGATGAAGAAGGATCTTCATTTTCGAACGCATTAACATGCTCACTGGCAGACAACATCATTGGAAAAAATGATGTGTTGGAGTCCCTTAAGAGAAACTTTATCGATGAATTTTCAACCTCACCCAAAAAAGCCAAATCAAAAATAGAAATGAAATTAGAAAAATGATACTTTTAGAATCAGTTTCATGTACTTATATGTTTTCAATAATACTTGAAATATATCCAGATTAGTACTTTTAATACCATGAAGATGCTTAATAAACATGTTTGTTTTAATTTTTCTACACCGAAATACTTTTACACACATAATTATATGCATAAGTACATAAAAAAAATTTATAAATGCCACGCATCGCACGGGTAGCAGACTAGTAGATTATAAATTGTGAACTAACTTTCTCTTTTGAGTTGGGGTATGCGATCAACCAGGATCGACCTTAGACCTCTTTTACTTGAAAGAGTTTATACACATGTATTGTGTTCGCTACCAAGTTGTTCCTCAAGAGACGCGAACTAACTTACTTGGAAGTTGAAACTTCTTCATATCTCGATAATTGATATATAATTTTTTAAAGTGTTGATCGGTAATTATTTAGTTTTAAGAAGAAAAAGTATATGAAAATCTTTGTATTTCTATTTCCATTTAAAAATATTTCACCTTAGTATATATATTTTTCGTATGATTGATTCAAATATAAGAAACTCAAATATAACAAATAGAGTTATCCTGTTCCTTATTTGCTACAAGGATGTGAATGTTGTAATATTTGTCCTCATTATATGTCTATTGATAGTTATTTGTTTGAAAGATTTTGTTATACAATTTGAGAATTTACAGTATGTTTAGGTTTATTCCTAAGATTGTAATGTTTATTTATTTATTTTGAATTAGTATGCAATATCATAAAACTCCACCGGGACTTCTTCAATATAACTTGAACTAATGACATACATGAGTAAGACGTTTTAACTACTTGCATCCTGAATTACCCACAACAAAAGCAATTTGCTAGCTAGTGGAGTGATAAAGTTGTTGTAGAACCAAACTAGGAAAATAGAGTAAATATGGCAATAGACTTTAGGCCCTCTCCTAAGCAATGGGCCATGAACAGTTGGGCCGACAAACCCAACAATTCCTTTCCTAGGCAATTATTTCTGAAAATTAGCATGAAAATGATCAATAACAATCAATAATTATGTATAAAACTTTCATTTTAACATGATTTTTAAAATATTTTAATAATAATTTGATATTTTGGTCTGCGAAGTATTTGATAAACCTGTTGCTATTTGGGGAAACACAACTAAATATTATAACAAAGTCCAAAATACTAAACAAAATTCAACTCTAAAGATCAGCAATATCAGAAAATAGAACCAAGGTAAAACAAGGCTAAGATCAATATAAATGTTTTAGGAGAGTCTTCAATTAGATCGCCTAATTACAAGTTAGACGAACCCTTCGAGTTGAACCAATAACCCATATAAACCCTAATCGTTGCTTCATAAATCCTAATTTAAGCTTAGTGAACCCCTCCTTAGGCAGAAACCATCTAAGAATGGAGTGAGGAGTTGAAACCCATTTTTCTCCGTGACTCCCATAAGATCGATCCAAAGTCTTTGAATAATTTGGATGATCTTCCCATGTTGGTTTTCTCAAAAATATTCTTTCATCTCTTGTTCAATATTGTCAATCCATATGGGAGAAGCTATGTTTGATACCTGTTCGTAGAGGATTTCCTTCAGAAAACAGTTTTATTGATCCTAAATAATCTTTATTGATAGAGAATTTGCACATGCTCTAAGTTAACTTTTAATTTGGGTTAGAAAAAATAGAGATTTATGATCATTTCATTGCTTGAAATTTGTTCACAAAAAAATATGAGATTTGTTAAACGATCTAATACGTAATTTTGACTGAACAATTTTACAGTGATTGAAACAATGTAGATTTCGAGAGGACGAAAACCCATGCTTCTTTCCAAGTCCACCAATTTGATTATCCAACTACACGAGTTAACCGGAGATGATATCTCAATGTTTCAAAAACAATTAAACGTGTCATTTTCCATTGAAACATCCCATCAACTATTAGATTGTTACATTTATATATAGTCTTTGTGCACATTATTATATTGAACAACAACTTATTCCTCATTCCTTCAGATCTTCTTATGTAATATCGCGATCTTCTTTCTTTATATGTATATATAGAGAAGAGATTCAGTAAGAATAGAATAGAAAATGAAAAATAGGAATATATCTTATTCATTAGATGATAGAAAATCAAGGGCTTGGATTTAAACTATTTAAATTTTTTTCATTAATTAATTAACACATGATAATTGAAAAAAAAAGGTCGTTACGGGCATTTAAATAATTTAGAGGATGCAGTTATTATTTTATTCTAATTTCACCAACGTTTTATTTAGTTTCTTTTGATCTCACATAACTTCTTCCACCATTCTTAAAAAGAAAAACTTCTTCCGCCATTAATCATTCAGTCCAGTGTTCTTCATTCATGAACTCCAGTACCAGCACTCCACGTTATTTATTTATGGTCTCATTAAAAAATTATGTACTTGTATAATCAACGAAATTATCAAGAAATTTATCGACGCCGATCTATTGCAACATTCGTTGAAGAAATTTGATAAAATGCTTGGTCAAGGTATGTTGGTTTGCTTCTCTTTTGTTATCGTGAATTATTTGATACATGAAAAGTGAGTGATGTGGCATCGTTTTACTGTTTTTGTTTCATGTTCTAAAATTCTGTAGCACAAAATTGATTTTCATAGCGGCGTAATGAAACATTGAGATGAAGAGCAGATGGATGAAATGCATGTCTTGTAAAGCATAAAAATTGATAAACAAAGGCATAAAGAATAAAATGGAGAAGCACAATGAGTACATGCAGTTGAGACATAAGCATATTTTCATGAACTTCCTTTAATACTGTGTTCATACATCGCCATTCACATATAATGCGGAAAAAGCGCATTGTACAGATGGTGGTGGCGAGGTATGAAGTCGCAGTACTTTCCGACTCCGTCATTTTCGTTATACATCTGATAATATCGTTCACATGGTCAAACTTTATAAAAAAAACTTCATGTTTATTGATATTATAGTATATGCACTTTCGTAGAAAATCTTATGCTTCTATATATTATATGTTGTGATTTGTTTGTTATCCCATGTTCCTTACCCGAATTCATTGAGAAATAATTCTTATTGACATAAATAAAAATTAACATTTGTTTAATTATTATCTAACAAAAAGTAGAATATGATCATATAATTATACCTGCAGATGACAGATTGCCAATTGATGAAGGGGGTGAGGAAGTGTCTGGGGAATTCATTGAACCTGACTGCGATGTTAAGTTTAAACCCTTCGTGGGTCGAAAATTTTTAACAGAACAGGATGTGGTTTCGATGTTAGGAATGGGACTAGGACCGTGTCAAAATTATTGTTTGGAGGTATTTCTTGTGCAACAAACTAATGTGTCAAAGAAAAGAACATTGAGAGTGGGAAAACAAAAAGGCGTATAGTCAGGAGTAGGTGCAATTGTCAGGCACGTTTGATCATCAGATATGCGGGTGCGGATGCGTATGTTGTAACCAAATGGATAAATCCACACACGCATATGCATATGTTTGTTGGTGAAATTTCTAAACAAATGGTATTGTCCAAGATGCATGATCAACAGTGGATTCGGAGGAACACTTGAATTGTATTTTTTGGACGGATCCAATTGCAATAAGGATCTATAGAGCATTTGGTAATGTAGTTTCGTTTGATACTACATATGATACTAACTGGTGAGTTCTGTTTTTATTAATAATTTCATTATTAACCCAATATGTAAATTACGCTTAAGCAATATTAATGATGTTAATTTTCAAGCAGTTCAGTGCACTATTGGTCTCATAAGCACTTGGTTGCATTCATCCGCTTAAACAATTCATTAGGGATGTTGTGTTAAGCTCGAATATCTTAGAAATAAAGCATAAAACAAAAGCTTATAATATATATATGTGTATGTTATACCTTTTTATTTCCTGAAATTATGCATGTGTTTATAACTATTTTGACTGACATATGGTAATTTGGCGTAGGTATGGCATGAGGTTTTTGCCTTTCACAGGAATGGACAAACATGGAAAAATTACAACATTTGGGGCAAGTTTGATAACACGTGAAGATGTGGATTCGTACACGTGGGTTTTGGAGAAATTTAAATCGTGCATGGCGGTGGAGCCACATATGATTTTGATTGATCAGGACCCAGTTGTGACGATAGCAATCCCACGGATGTTTTGTGAAACACGCCATCGATTGTGTATGTGGCATATAATGAAGAAGGCTCCTGGTAAGTTTCCTAAGCTACTTGAAAATAATGGAGATTTCTTGAAAAGGTACAATGCTATACTGTGGTGTGACTTTATAAAACCAGATATTTTTGAGGATCGGTGGAATATTTTGATGGGGGGAGTATGGGTTAGGAGAAGACGATTGGTTTAAAAATATGTGTGAGCTTAGGAAATTGTGGATCCCAGCATATTTTTAGACTTTCACATGGGTGGGTTGATAAAGACCACCTCAATTTCCAAAAGTGTCAACAGCTTTTTCGGAAAATATACTAGGCACTATGCAAATCTAGTTGAGTTGTTTATGCATTTTGATAATCCAATTGAAGCGCAAAGACATTCAAATGTTGGTCTGAATGAGTTGTGCATGATTTGCAGACCCACCTTACATTTGAGAAACATGCTTCAACTATATATACTAATTGTGTATTCAAAGATGTTCAGAAGGAGATAGTTTTCACTTGTAGTGGTGATGGTGAAGTTTTTTACGTGACTTATAATGAGGTAGAAAAAAGTTTTTCTTGTGGGTGTATGATGTTTAATAGGGTAGATTGCTATGTTGTCACATATTTTTTGGGTTTAAGAATTTTGGATTGTCGAATGAATCCGAGAAGTATGTGACGTGGAAATGGTGTAAAAATGCACATTTAAATCCAGTACATGGTGAGTGTGATTATGTACACTCATTGATGAAAGAAAGTTTAAAGATGAAGAGAATATATGGTGCATTTTTTGAAGTTCTTGCAATGGTTCGTACTCTGGATTATGTATTGGAAGGGTTGAGGATGGTGGCACATAGCGTTCAAAAGGTAGTGGTAGTAGGATTAAACCAAGGAAGGAGAAAGAGATTGCACGAGCTGCGAAGCAAGGAGGATGTGCAGTAAATGTCACAAAATGAGTCATCATGATGTGGATGACAATATAATAGAATAGACTTTTCTTTATTTCATTAATGTTTCAAACTATACCTATGTATTTGACGAAAACAGCTCCAAAAGTATACCTGGAAATTGACTTTACTTTCTTACATCTCAAAAAAAGTAGAAGACATCTTTTAGAACATGATTGCAAGTTCATTGCACTTGATTAGGTAATAAATACTATGTATGCAGCTAAACAATTTGATCAGTAGGTGAATCAAACGGTGTGCATGAATTTCCTTACCAAATACATTTAACAAAGCGTTAGAATAAGGACCATTTCTACCAAAATAAACACACTAGCATGAAAGCATGTGGAAGTGCTCGAATAAGCACAATCTACAAACGAGAAAAGCATAAAATATTATAAATCGTGGACTCAATGTAACCGGTGCCTGTATGCTCCACCAAACATAATATCAGGAAATGACGTCACTTGTTTCGCTACATGTGTTGGGGATATCGTGGACGGTCACTAAAATTTCCACTGACTAATTATATTTGAGTTCTCCATGCTGCCCACATCTGCAACCTTAATGGTCCCTTTTGGTAATCCCAAAGTAATCTGAACGTCATCCTAATATATATGTATTCTTCTACTTCAGTGATGATATGCATCTGATACACTTCCCCTGGATGACGCTCGAAGGGGAGTCGGGATATATTTCTTGTTAAGGATCTGCCCATGTGCTTGTATGTATGTCTGCGATTGCATTTTTTTTGTGTTTGTCTGTTAAGAGTAGGAGAGGGGAAAGAGAACCCTAAGTGATTATTTTGTGCGATTAATGAAGGACGTACGTTTTGCCTAATTGTTTGTTGTTATATATTCAGTCATTACCTGAGATTTTGTAGAAGCTGTCCCAGTTTGAGTTTCTAGAGGTTGAACACGACCCTTAATTTATATTAGGAGGGTAAAATTAGTTTGAAATGAATTTATGCCCCCATTAAATTGTGATTAGTATCTGCCCTGGTGGTAATGTGTTGTTTATGCAACCAGGTCCGAAACCCACTGACCACAAATTTTGATTTTATTATGTAGGCAGATTTTTTAAATGGAAATGGCCAAGGATTTAATTCTGATTTCTATGTAGAAACCGGGAGTTAGTTCATCGGAAATGAGAGATATTAGTTCTTTTAGCACCCTGTTCTGAAATTTGTTATCCTCATCCATTTTTATTTTTATTTTATTTTATTATTTAGTAATTACTTATTTGGATAATGAATTTGGTCAAATAATATTAGGATTAGGAATCTTGTCTTAAAACAAATTAAATCCTTGAAATCTGTATTATGATTTCACAAGCTGCAGATTACTAAAGTAGACAAAATTAGCATATGAGGGTGTATTAAATTGCGAATGAGAATGAGAAATAGTTTAGGTCGTCGATCGAGATATGGTGCGAAAGGGGTGAAATTTTATCACCTATTCGGGCATTTTTTGGTGCTTAGTGATTATTGTAGATCCGTATTATTTCTAGTAAACTTGAGATTAGCTATCGCAAAGTTTCCACTTAATTTTTGCTTTATGAAAATATAAAGTTCTAAGGTATCGATTGATCGGATAGTTTAAGAACTCTATTAAAGTTAGAATTCGTATTATTTACAATCTAGTTCTTATTATACGATGTCGTAATATTTAAGGAAACATAGAACGCTAAAACTAAGGACTCAGAGAGGCCTCGATGAGTGTAATCTTTTGAAGAACTATCAGGTGGACTTTCATACTAAAACTGCGAATGTGTTTTCGAGCCTCGAACAAAAACTATGAAAGCATGATTTGTTTTAAATGGATTGTCATGATCTAAATGTTGTTTTGCATTGTCTATCTGTCCTTTGTGCCAGAAACATAGTCAGAGAGATATTCGTTTTAAATCTGAGTCGATCATGTCGGCCAGGGCCCTAGGTGTCACACGATGATACCAAGGTAACATTTAAGATTGGATCACG
Organism: Ocimum tenuiflorum; assembly: GCA_001278415.1. Taxonomy (NCBI): domain Eukaryota; kingdom Viridiplantae; phylum Streptophyta; class Magnoliopsida; order Lamiales; family Lamiaceae; genus Ocimum; species Ocimum tenuiflorum. Next base: position 1,220 of record AYJT01019389.1, on the reverse strand, counting down.
TGTCCATGTAACCAAGGTTAGTGCACTCGTAATGTCTGTAGCCTTTGGCCGGACATAGTGACCGTGGAAGAAAGCCTACTTTCTGGTTCACAAACTGTAAAACAGGTAGAGTTAATGGATGAAATAAAAACCAAGCTTGGTATTATGAAAGAAAATATTTTATCAAACATGAGTGGATTTTTAAGTTGAAAACCTCGTGGGATGTTGTTGATTATGATATGACAGTTCTCATCTATGTACTTATATTTCGATAAAGTCTTCATTGGGTACAAATATACTCAGCCGTGCATGTGTTTTATAAACATGCAGGATAAGATGGAGACAGAGATGGGAAAGTGCTGAGCCAGTCAAGTCCATTGAAATATTTTGAACAGCCCAAGATTACGTATCTTCACATACATAAATTAACTTCGTATTTCTGCTGCTATTATTCTTAACAAAACTTAATTCCCACCTTGCTTTTGAATACTTGAATGTTTGATTATGTTATTCGATAGGTTGTAACTGATGAGATAGGCTCGCATTCCTTTTGAATCAACCTTGAATTTAGTAATCGATTGTCATGTTATGAGTTTCTTTGACAGGTATTTATTGTAGTATAAATTCGTTTGAATTACCGGGTGATTATCAGCCCCGATGGTTGCGTCCCCGACTTTCGAAAAATTCCCAGGGCGTGATAGAGCGGTATCAGAGTAGCTCTTTTGCTCTGGACCTATATTTCTTTCAAACCAAGATTAGCATTGTACCACTTGATCTCCAACGTACAAGAGCTCCACACTCCATCCTGTCACACTCAACTAAAAAGGTCAAAAAGAAAGTGCCTATGATTTTAATAGAAATTATTTCAGAAATTTAGCAAAGTTCCATTGTTTTTTTTTGTAAAAGAAGGAGAATATCATATAGTGTTGAAAGCCTAATACCTTTGTTGTGGGTGTTAGGATTTATGGTGTTGATGCATATTACAAAAAGATTTTCTTCCGTAGCTTCCCTTTTCCAAAGGTTATGGTTGTATTAGTATGTGTAGTGGAGACTAGGGATTGATCAATTATGCATGGAATTAAGCTAGTAAAAACTTTGTGAACATATGATATATCTTTTGATACTACGTATTGAGAAGCTAGGTGTCTTTGATAAGGTGATGAACATATATTTATTAATTTAATATTACGTGGTTACGCATGAATATGTTCTTTGTGTGAGCAAAACTACGGAGGATATAT
>AYJT01019376.1:0-10211 GCA_001278415.1 Ocimum tenuiflorum | reverse complement strand
TCGAGGACGTGGGGTGCGAGCAAATGTATGGGTTTTTGCCATGCTCGGGGAGCGTGGGAGGGCATCTCTTCCTGATTCTGGTGTATGAATATCTGCTGTTTCACGGCGAATCCTACGTGGCTTCCGGCGGAGAGAGGATTTTCAAGATTTTGGGGCCGGGTGTGTTCGGTGCCAGTGCTTTTCAGCTCATCGGTTCCCTACCAGAAGCCCTAATTCTTCTCGGTCAGCAGTCACTAATTATAATTCAACCCTTTTCACCAATTAATTAACATATACAGTTATACAACTACTTGATAAAATTTTGCATTTTTTTATTAACTAGATTTTATATACTTTCATAGATTGCAATGATTATGAATAATTATATTAATATAGATGAAGATATAAATTATATTTACAAAAATATATATATATAATGGATAAAATCAAAATTAAAATATATAAATTAAATTAAATTAAATTTCTTTCCTTTAAATTAAATATTGTCAACTACTTCGCTAAAAAAAAAAAGATTTATTGTCAACTACGGGATAAAAGTTATAACATGGCTTATTCAAACCACATAGAGTTGCACATATTTGTTTGCATGAAATTAATTAAGAAATGATGAAAAATTTAACATATGTGATGTAAAAAACTGATTTCCTAATCGTGTTGATGGCTATTGGCTAGTGGAATAGTTTGTATTACATCATCTGGTGCATTGTATTATAATTTAATGAAAATTTATTGAGACAAGCAGTGTAATACGAAAATCAAGCTATAGGCTATATAGTGCACGCAACGAAAATATTTGAGTGAAAGCCAACTATCAAACTAATTGATGGTGGGATTATATAATTCTTTGCAATCAATGCCGTGCACCCTACGTTTAATAACATAACTTGTGTTTATTATATGTACGTTTATTGTGAATTTTCTTTCATTATTTAAACGAATTTATTGAAAACGTAGAATTTTGATTGCTAATCTGAACAACTCGTGGAAATTAATTAGATATTTACACGGTCACATCATCCTCCACATGAGTTTAATTATATGTTGCTAATTGCTATAATTATATTTGTATTTGTGAAGTAATTATTATGTCATGTTATAGCATATATGGAATATACATTTGCAATTAAAACAAAATTTAACAAAACGTCAAATGACAAACTAAAATAATAATAAGAATAACTTGATTCGGGGGTATGGTTTATGGCAAATGCATTACTCTTAGTATTCAAGACATTCATTTATTTGTTTGCTGTTCATAACAGAAAAAAAGATGACTATTTCTAGTCACGAGTTGAGATTGTGGCATGCTTAGATATCTAACAGTACATTAAATTACCCAAGGGAGTTGGACATGTGACGTTGTTTTAATAGAGGATTAGGTGAATCATGAAGCTCTTTATAAATTTTGTATACCATCATTTCATTTGTTTATTGTTCGTATTATTGTGGGACATTTTGAAGAAAAAATAATTGGTCATACAGTATCTTTTATAGCCAAGAGATTGGGTCGCAGAATCTAATGGGCTTCATCAACTAAACTATGTTTGGAATCTTTGGATCATATAATACACTTCATAAAAAACTAAGAATTTAATAGTTCGATACTATAAATTAATTTAAAGAGAAATTTATACCGACTTGATACGATGGCCCCATCCTCACTCGTATGCGACCACTTGGTTATAGAATATATTAATTTGTCTATTATCTTGGAGTGCAATGGCTAAATATCTTTTTTGTAACTTTTAAAGTTAAGAGTTCGAGTATATATGGGAATATCAGTATGATACTTATTATAATATTGCATGTTAAAAAAATATTTCAACTCCTGCTTATTCAAAGTTTAACCAAAAAAAAGTTTAACTGTTTAAACATTAAAATACGGAAAACAAACAAGAAAAAGAATAAGGTTGTGATAAAAAGAATTGAGTGAGCATAGTACATGCATTATTTATTTAATTTTTTTAGAAGATAATGCATGCATTATATGAAATTTTTTTAGAAACAATTATTTATACTTGAAATTTATCCCAAATCGTGAAACTGTCAATCCAAACCATTTTATTATATTTCGTCCGGTTTGATTTGCTTTGCCTTATTTGATCTGTGAAATTTTCAAATCGGTCTAATACTTGATCCTCTAAAAACCAATCAAATTGAAGCTTTAATGTGAAGAGCCCTACTTGATGTTACTCGATAAAGAATTTGCATTTGTTCCATGGTTGGAATTGATAGCTAATCCATCTTTCGAACTCTAAATCGATTGTGATTGTGTTACAGCTTCGGGACTATGGAGCACGGAGGAAAGCGCGGAAGAATGTGTGGTGACCGGAATTGGGCTGCTGGCCGGTTCCACAATCCTGCTCCTCACACTCCTTTGGGGGACCTGCCTTCTCCTGGCCTCCCAAAATTTTCCTTCAATCTCCCAAACCAAACACAACCGCTTCGAGAAAACCTTGTTTTCCCTCTGGCCAGGTTACTTACTTACTTTCACTCTAATTTAATTCCTCAAACACAATTATTTAATACTCCCTAGGCTAGCTAGCTCTTTAATTTGTTTTGTTGTGTATATATGTTGCAGCCTATGGAGTCTTAACGGATTCTGCCACCAGATATACTGCTTGGATCATGCTCATTTCAGTGGTACCTTTAGCATTGATCCAAGTACCAACATTCATCGGAATCTCTCCTGCTGGAGAGCGCCAATTTTTGCTGGCTATTCTCATCCTTTCAATTCTTGTCCTCCTCTCATACTTCTTCTATCAGGTATTTATTTACATATATACCTATTCAACTGCAAACCCCACGTATATATGTATTGATTTGCACAACTACTGTAACTGTATCTCATACATATTTTGGTGGAGCAGTTCTTCCAGCCTTGGATTCAGAGGCGGCGCTTGCTGTATATAAAGCACGAGCATTTAGTCATAGACATTCTGAAACACGTCCAAGATCAGACTAAGGGAAGACTCTTAACCGTCAATGGCTCGCCTAATGTTCTGACAATCAGAAGGTGAACGACCTACTTTGATTCTTGAATGCTATGAGTAATTATTACCTGATGAATTTGATTCGTGCAGGCTGTTTGAAGAGAAGGATCAAGACAGAGACAACGTGATCTCCTTCCATGAACTGAAAGAGTTCCTCAGAGAAATCAAGTTCAGGAATCTCAACTCCGACGATGAAACGACGGCGTCTGAGATGATGGAGGACTTCGACAGAGACAAGGACGGGAAGCTGACCATTGATGAGTTCGTGACTGGCATGACAAGATGGCTGGACGACACCAAAGATGCAATGACGAAACGATATCACTCGGTCAAATCCCTCAAGGACATGTATCAGGTTCTCAGGCCGTGGATTCAAAAGAAAAGGGAAGAGCGCGAAATGATGAAGCATCTGATCCCAGATATTTTAGAATACCTCCAAAACTCTGTGTATGGAAGCCTTTTGAATGAGGATGGAGTCCCTGATGTCCCTGCTATAAAAAGGTTCATCTTCGATCATCTACATGTATATATGTGCATGGTATGCAATTAGTAATTAGTTGTGGGTGGGTGCAGATTGTTTGATGATATTGATGTTGACAAAGACCACTACATATCATACTCGGAACTGAAGGAGCTGATATCCAACATCAAACTGGGCATAATCCCGTACGATCCCAGCACGGTGGCCTCCAAAATAATGGAGGAACTCGACGCCAGCGGCGATAATTTTATCAGCGAAGACGAGTTTGTGGAGGGCCTCTGCAAATGGCTCCACAACATAGACCATCATCATCAATCAGAAGAAACCGAAGGTGAAGAATATCGAGTAAGTCATCCATCATGCATCAAAAGCTCAAACAATCAACAAAATTCAAACCACATGTTCGGTCCTGTCTTGTGTTGTGCTGTAACTGAAACATTGAATAATGTGAAACAGAAAAACTGGGAGCAGACAGACAAGCTGATCGAGGACAAGTTCATCGACAAATCGGCATTAGCATGGGCTAAAGCCATAGGTCTGGTGTGTTTAGGAATCGTTATGCTAGGACTTCTAGCCGAGCCTCTCACACGCAGCGTTCGCGATTTCTCTAAAGCTGCAAACTTGCCATCATTCTTCGTGGCCTTCGTATTCGTGCCCTTGGCAACCAACGCAAGATTAGCAGTGGCTGCTATCAGAGAAGCCCGCAAGAAGAAAATGCACACTAATTCGTTAACATTGTCCGAGGTTACTATATAATTAATCATTTAAAGTCATTCCTTATTTATTTATTTTTGTACTGAACAACTAGGTAACTTGTTTGGGTGAATGCAGATATATGGGACGGCATTCATGAACAATGTTCTGGGATTGATTGTGCTTCTGAGTTTGATCTATTTCCGCAATATAGAGTGGAGTTTCTCGACTGAGATAGTGATGGTTCTAGCTGTTTCTACTATTATGGGATGCCTCGCAAGCTTCAGCACAGTTTTCCCCATATGGACTGCATTCTTCGCCTATTTGCTCTATCCCTTCTCACTCCTCCTTGTTTATCTTCTTGGCAAATTTGATTGGTCCTACTGATCGGTTATTATTACATCTCATCTTGTAGAATCAATTGACATATTTCTTTATTCTTTGAGGACGTGTGTATGTTTAAGAGCATTCAATGTAAAAAAATAATCAAAGCTTAAGACTTGAGATACATGTCATTGTCTGAATGTAATCAGTTGTCTGTAGGGGAAGGGGATGGCTGCTGAGGATGCATTTTTTTTTTCTTCTTTGTTTTTATGATGATTTTATGGTGTTGAAGAAGATGTGGATGCATATCTTCAAAATGATAATAATAATACAAAAATTTATCTTATCTTTATGCCAGCGCAGCAAATCCGAGAGAGAGAGAGAGAGGCCACGTGGTTTCATGAATAATGATACGATGGTATGCTTAGAAAGTTGACACCGTTTGACAACGAGTGAAAGTGGACTTCAACTTCAGCTTCAATTTCTATATAAAAACTTCCATATCCTTCTAGTCTCAATTTACTTCAAATTTTTATAAATTCGAATAACAAATTACTCATTATTCCAGAAATTCATTTCAAGGAAAATTCTATAGTGATATGATTGATATTATCCAACTCATTCACATAACTATATGGGTCCGCGTAGTTTCACAATCTCTTATGTGAACGATTTTTTTTCCACCCTTCAATATATGGAGTCCCAACTCTATAAATTATAGAGGCCCCTACTAGATTTTGTAGCATAGATTTCTCCATACATTTATTAACAATATTTTAAACAATTAATCGAAAAAAATATCTTTGAAAAATTGGACGGCTTTTCATTAGAATGAAAAAGAAAAGACGAAAGTAATTTCTCTATAGATATTTTTGGCCCGACATGTTGAACTCCACACCATAAATTCCGAAGAAGAAGAAAACAAGTGCCACCAACAAAACTAACCAAAGCCAACGAAATGAGAAAATACAAAAACTTCTAGCTAGAGAGATATTTTTTTTGGCTCTTACAGAATTGAAAACTTATGAAGTTAATTACACACAAAAAAGTTTTTTTTCCTACAAACATGTAAAAAAAGCTTAATATTCAAAATACAAAACTCCCTTAATATTTCATCATATACATTTTGAGAACTTATAAAAGGCCGACCACATAATAAATTATTTTAAAAAAATTTCAATTATATTGGCAAACTATCAAAATTTTCGATTACATATAAAACTGTATGGATTTGACGAAAGTTGACTATGCACATCAGATTGTTTAATTTTAGGTTCTAATAAGTTTTTCATCGCCGCACTAAACCAGTGACATTGAAGTCCGACGGTGCACAATCGACTTTTCATATCGGATGAAGTTGAATATGCAATAGAGAATTTGGTCACTTATAAAACTTCGAATATTCTAGAACTAGTCAGAGAATAAAGGGCGAAGCTTAAAAGTGCATGGCCAAAGTACTAGAGGAATAAGCTTCAATTAGATATTTCTTACTTGATCATAATTCATAACAACTTCAACATATAAAATTAAACGAAACTAATGATAAGAGGTGATTTGACTTTTGTACTTTAGACATATTTAATTATTTTTTCACTATTTATAGGAAACTACATCAAAATTGAGTAGTGAAATATAATTTAATTTTTCAGTATAAATATTTTCGACAAAAGTTTATATTATACCTTTGAATTCATTAAACCGATCCAAAAATCGTAGGACTATTATACTAAAAAATAAAATTAGTCTAGTTTTTAAATAATCATAGTTCTCTTAGTTTAAGTTAAATTATGCAAATAAGTTTTATTTCTCTTTAATTGAAACACATCATGCTTGTATAAAATTTAAAATATATGAGTAAAAAATTAAAACTAATTATTTTTTAAGGTTTATCTTTTCAAATAAAGTATATTAGTTCACACATTGTTTATTAGTATAGAATATAATGTAAAATAAGTGCAAATAGACTGGATGAAGATATTATCGCTAGCAACTTCATGACTTATGTTAGAGCGGCGAACTAAATTTTATTTTGAATATTAATCAATTTCACATAAATATATTAATCACAATTTGATTGCGGCAATTATGGGCGAAATAGAATTATTGACATGGAGGGAGATTTTTGATCAGGAGAGACAAAGTTATAATCGCCACGTATGGTGGAGCAACCAGACTTATTAGATAATTTGGACGGCTATTACTTCAGACCCACAACGCCGGGATTTTTGGGGTGGGGAGGGGAGGGGAGGGCTCAGCTTGAATTCTCCGTTGGATATTTTATTATATTATCTGTGTATATCAATTAATGATATAATTTAAAAATTAATGTGCAATATAAAATCTCAATTAATTTGGATTTCTTGTTCACAAAGGGGAAAGTTTTATGACAGGTACTTTGTCAGTGACAAATTATGTCGATAGACATGCTCTTTATAATATATGAAAAATACCATTGAATCAACACGTTAGTTTCATAACGACTATAACTATATATTAGTTCAATAGCAATGGGGATATATTCGCATTTTACAGTTCTCACTGCACACTAGTTGTTTGTCATGGCTGCTGCTCTCAAGCTGAAGCCAAATCTTCCTTTCACCTTACTCTTCTTCCTAATACTATGCGGCTGCACCTACGCCCGCTTGGTCTCCGATCTCATTTCCGACGGCGTTGCCACTTCGGAGGTGCCGCAGTTCCTCCGCCTGATGGCGGCGGATGAGGCCTGCGAGCAGAGCTACGGCTTCCTGCCATGCACTACCACAGCTATGGGGAATCTCTTCTTAATTCTGGTGTACGGTTACCTGATGTTCCTGGCAGCCACATATCTCTCCGCCGGCAGTGAGTTGTTGCTCGAGATCCTCGGACCGGGGATCGTCGGCGGTCTCTTCCTTCCCATGCTCGGAGCGCTTCCAGATGCAATGCTTATTCTAGGTCATTGTTTCTTTTCCTTTTTACTGTTTATCCACAGTTTTTCGGTTATTATTCTTTTTCCTGTTCATTACTGGCTTTTAGTGGAAACATTTAAATCAGTACGCATTTTCGAATTCAATACATCTTTCAAATTTAAATGACCAATCATCAACTACAGAGGATCTGCTTTAAGTTGGTGGGGGCAACGAGCCAATTTCGGTCTACACGAAAAGTTGAAAACGAAACCATATTGTATTAGTTTGCAAAAATCACATCTCGATGCTGAAACGTAACAAGATGTACCACGGATACTTGTGTAAGACTGTCGCACAGGACATCAACTATTTTTTTCCCGGGTGCACCTATATTCGTGTTCTTATAATCCTATTCATCAGGAAAATACTTCATCAAAAGCGATGAAGGCCAAGATTATTAGAGAATGATAGCTAGGATGCAGCCAATTCTTCGCTATGTCTCATAGATATGTATAACAATAATTAGGATATGCAACACTCTCTTGGACGTAGCAGTTCAAGGAAACTCTTCAAGCAATTAATGGTACGAGAGTGATTCCTAAAAATTGGGAAACAGTTATCAACTTTTAGAAATAGCTTCCCTTAAGAAAATAAGAGAGAGTGTGTGTGGAATGGATTGAGTGAGTGCGTCTATGTATCTGTTTTCTCTTTGTTTCAAAGCAGGAACTTAGCTTTACACTAGCTGTAAGAAAATTTTCAGCTTCTTGCAAATTTTGCACTTTGAGAAATCAATTTACATATAAGATTAGTTTGGTTGCATTTATTATAGCATATATTGTTGCTTTTGCTTATGCAGTCTCTGGGCTTTCTGGAAGCACTGAAACCGCTCAAAGCCAGGTCTCAGTGGGAATGGGACTCCTTGCTGGCTCAACTGTCATGCTTCTAACTCTTGCTTGGGGCACCTGTATTCTTGTTGGAAAGTGTGATCTAGAGAACTCTGTTGCCATTGACAACCGAGAGACAAAGGGCTTCAGCTTAACTGGTTTGTACTATGTCTGTCCTCCATTTGCGACTCCCATTATCAGAATAGTCTGTCTTGTCTTGTGAATCATTCAAGCTCTTTGGAATCCATCTCTTACAATGATGTATTGGTCCGTTACAGGATCTGGCATTACCACAGATATATGGACAAGCTATGCAGGCATCATCATGGCTATATCCGTTATTCCCTTCGTAGTTGTCCAACTGCCACAAGTTTTGAACATAAAATCAGGAAGACACTTGGTTGTCTTGATTGCCCTTGTTGTTTCTGTCTTGCTGCTTATTTCATATTGCCTTTACCAGGTATTTTGCTTATTCTGTTATTTACTTTTCCTTGTTAATCGTCATTGTATGATTTAACAATTTGGCAGCTTGTGGCTAATGGCAACCTGCTGTTGAAACATATAATGTTTGACGTTGCTGTGCAGTTTTTGGACCAAGTATCCTAGATCAGATGGAATGCTTGTTCTAATATTCCGTTGTCTCTGTTTGACAGGTATTCCAGCCCTGGATACAGAAACGGCGGCTTGAATTCGCAGAACATAAGCATGTCATGGCAGGGATCCTGAAGCATTTCAATACAAGTGCTCTGGGAAAGCTTAGCACTGAAGATGGAAAACCTAATGAAGAAGTATTGAGGAAGTAAGTTTGGTGCTGTCAACAATTTTGCTTCTTCCTTTTTGTTTGTTAATATGTGTGATGTGATTCATACGGTAGGATCTTTCAAACAATTGATGATAATGATGATGGATTCCTTTCACACTCAGAGCTAAAGGCTCTAATTGTTGGAATCCAATTTAATGAGGTTACTTTAGACGAGCATGATGTAGTGGAGAAGGTGATGAAGGATTTTGACACTTCTCTAGACTCCAAAGTTGACATCCAGGAATTCATTGCTGGAGTTGGGAGATGGCTGCTGGAGGCCAGCGGCAATTCAATAGATGATTTTCACAGTGTACAATGCCATTTCATATAGGCCTTTTTACTAATCTTTAGATTGTTTTTCTCATGCACAATTTTCTTTTTCGGCAGCAAACAAAGAGAGAACATGATCGCTTGGGCGATCAAAGCAACGAGACTGTGGAGACAGTCAACAATGCTGGATGGAACTCAATAAAAGCTGCACTTTTGTTGCTTCTGGGAACTGTGATTGCAGCTTCATTTGCAGATCCACTGGTTGATGCTGTTAACAACTTCTCAGCGGCCACAAGTATTCCTACATTTTTCATCTCATTTATTGCGCTGCCATTGGCTACCAATTCAAGTGAGGCTGTGTCTGCAATTATATTTGCTAGCAGAAAGAAGAAGAAATCAGCTTCACTGACATTTTCAGAGGTATGTTGTGGCTTGATGTATTTTTAAGTAGGAGAATAGTTAGTTCGTGATTGTTGTTGTATGGGTATGATTGTGTCAGTTATATGGAGCTGTTACGATGAACAATGTCCTCTGCCTGTCGGTGTTCTTGGCGCTGGTTTACGCGAGAGGGCTGACGTGGGACTTCTCGTCGGAAGTTCTGGTAATCTTGTTGGTGTGCATTGTGATGGGGGTTTTCGCCAGCACCCGCACCACTTTTCCGTTGTGGACATCTCTCATAGCTTTCCTCCTCTATCCTTTCTCCTTGGCACTTGTATATGTCCTTGACTTTGTCTTCGGCTGGACCTAGGCTAGGATCATTCTTTTCTAGTCATATTTATCGCACATTTTGTAATCATTCTCCTAGTCCTGTCCTGTACGCTATGAGATGAGATCTCTTCCTCCATAAATAAATTCTTACCACGTCTCATTCAAAATTAC
>AYJT01019373.1:0-17451 GCA_001278415.1 Ocimum tenuiflorum | reverse complement strand
GCCGGTTCGAAACGGAAGCTTCATTAAAAACAGAGTTCCATTTTTGTCTCTCAAGATTTTGATCTTCGCCTCTCTCCGAATCCCCCTTTCCAATAATCTTCTTCGATTTCCCTTTATCCTTACCGGAATCCATAGAAACGTAAAGAAATTCAATTGAGTTTTTCCTTTTCAAGTGTAAGCTTTGTTGTTCAATTTAGGCCGCTCGCTCTGGAGAAGATAAAGAATATAAAAATTGAAAAACCCAGACGCTAAAACTCACCGGGAATTAAGTGATGAATTGGTTTAAGCCAAGAATTTTGAAAGACAAAACAAAAGGAGCAAGGAGCATTTGATGAGAATGAAAGCAAAGCGAGCGGCTTCTGAGAGAAACAAATGAAATATTTGAGTAGTATGAAAGAATTGTAGATTCTGATGGGATGGGGAGAGCGAGGGCGAGGCGAAGACGAAAGTGGTTTCATGTGAGGAAGAGGAAGGTAGGAAAATGGAGGGGTTTATAAGAGGAGAGAAAAAGATCTTCAACAATCGTGGTTGGTCTATTCCTGCTCTGTTTTGGTCCCACGCGGCTTCCTTCTTTTCTTTCACTTCACCCTTCCCTTATTTTTTTTTTATCAATTAACCACCAAATTTAAACTTCCTTCATCTTTTTACATGTATAATGGGAAACTTGATTTTAAAAATTAATCTCGTTTAGCCTGTCTAATTTGTTAAATGATTTTTTCATATATATTTATTACTTCACAAGATAATACAACACCTATTTTTGTGATCACACTGATTTAAATTGCCAAAGATAATAACTCTCTCATTTAATCAAATTCCATCGCACAAACATACACAAAATTATGAATTTTACCCCATATATTTGTAACTCTAAAATTTTCTCGATTTTTTTTGTTATGGCATTTTACCCCATTATTTAGTTCATCAGTTCAAAATACCGTCCGTCACAAATTGAATTAAAAATATGTAAAATATTACGTAACTTCAACGTGAGATGACTCACCTTAAAACATCATCGTTTTGATGCCTAAATTAAAAAATAAATAAAGACTTATACTCTAAATCTAAAATTCCCACGCTGCAAATCCCATATTCTAGATTTAGGCCCTAAAATGAAATTGTTTCTAGACAAGTCACGGAGAAAATAATGTTATGTATAAGTCATGTGATATTTAACAGCCGACTCAACACATTTTTAATTTGGTTTTGTGATGCGGTTTACTTCTAACTGATAAACTAAATATTGGCATAATATTCTATAGCAAAAAAAAAATTGGATAATTTCAGGGTTAACCCGTAGTTTTGGGTAAAATTTATAGTTTTCCAATCCATATGTAAGCCACGTCAATACCACGTAATATTTAACGACTGACTTAACATATTTTTAACTTTATTAATGACGAAGGTTATTTTTAATTGATATAACTAAACATTCGGATAAAATTTTATAACGGAAACAAGACATCTTACGCATTAAGCTTACTAGATTAATCATCCGAGTGATTAATTTATAGCACAAAATTAGGTATGAAATATAATTTAAAGACTTTGGCATGGCGAACTAATTAATCAAATTAATCCTTCTTCCTCGTATATATATATACATAAGTAGTAAACAAGATTATCCGAAAATGAAAGTGGTTAAAAGACGTGAACACATTTGAGTAGGGATAAATTTGTTTCACTAGGAAAAAAGCAGCCGACGTGGACGAAAGCCTTGGGGATATAGACGATTATTCTTTTCTTTTTTTTTTTTGGATAGAGGGAGATAGACGAGTTAAAAACAACTAAAAATGGTGGAATATTGTTGGATCCAACATGTATGTTGTATCAATTATTAATAACTACTACAAATTAATTTATAGTGGAAACGCCACTTCCTGACTGGGTTTTGTTCCGTACGAGGTGGTGGCTAACTCTGATTGGTCCATTTCTTTGTTAATTACTATTTCTATCAATATTACTATTATTGTCTGAATTGTTTACATATATATATTATATTATTAGCTCAATCTTCAAGTCAAACACAAACACCTTTGTTTGGAGGGAATTTGCTACGTTTTACTTTTTGTGGAATCACCGCGTTCCAATTTTCACTTTCTTCGATCAATTTTTTCTTTTTCTTTTTAATTTAAGTATAATATTAAAAAATTCTTACCTAATCCCACATACACACTCGAAGTCCGTAATCTTTAAGATCATAGAAAAATGCTCCACCATAACACCTCAAGGTGGTGGACATCTTGCTGCTGCATTGTGTCTCCTTCTCAAAAGTATTGTTTGTGAATAGTGGAGTGGTATTTTTTTTTTTGAACTAAAGTACAATATTAAATAAACCCACGCAATGTCCCCACAATGACTCAAACCCATGACCTTTAAGGTCGGGAAATGTGTTTACCACTGCATTCCGAGGTGGTAGATAGTGCGGTGGTATTTTCATCATTGCATAATGCTGTTATGTTTTCTAATAACTATTTTTTTTGTTTTTAATTAATTTTTGCATTTCTTTTTCTTTCATTAACATATATGGAATATATTTTTGTTAAATGAAAATTTTAATCAACAGGAGCACAGGAAAAAAAAAACTGAGAATGCAAGGGTAAGGGTACAATATTGTAGAGTTGACTGTATTATAAAATTTGTAATTGGAGATGACCTTGGTATATTATATTTTTTTTTATTGAAGTTAACCATATTTATTCATTTTTGTTAAGAAAATATGGAGTTGGGAGGTAGGATCACCCAAATTAGTTTTAATAACAATTTCAATGAAATGTCATTATCTCTCTAAATTAACTATTGTATTATGAATAAAATATGAAGCGGTATATATACTCTTGTGTAATAGTTGCGAATTCATTCATAAGGCATGTATACACACTACACAATCCAATTTATCTCTTTCGTTTACAACACGTATGATTCAGTAATTGAGAGATTATATAAATGATTTCTCATGTAAAATCATCACATATTTGAAAATAAATCCTTTACTCCACACTATCCAAAAGTACTTTCCCTTCAAGGACACCCAACGATGAACACTTGTGTGTAAATATCTCCAAATGAGTGACTGCTCCGTAATTTGAAGTGTGCAATAAATTAATCTATTATTTAACCACCAAATAAAATAATCCAATCACCAAAAATACACTAATCTGAAAATCATTGGAAGATCTAGATTTGATCAGACCCCTACCTATTCATGAGTCTACACCCATGCACAAACTTCTGCCTACGCTACAGTAGACCTCCTATGCCTAGTTGGAAATTTAGGAGCCTATGTGTTAGCATTAATTACAACTCATTATAATTGATTGGGAAGTTTGATGGATAAAGTATAATTAGGTGCAATGTTCCTCAATTATATATACTTGCTTCTCGCGATCAAAACTTGGACTCGCAATGTAGAAAAATCAATCATATATATATATTCTTAATGTGATAAATGATGCAAGATCTCGTCCATCCGTATGGAAAATGGACGGAAATCCGCATGTCCACGTGTAACAATATATAAATGCATTCTGCATAATATGTAAATTCATTACGGGGGTAAAAAAGTCATATGCTATTAATTTTATCTACTGCACAATCGGTAAGTCCCGATAATTATAGGATATGACTTATCACGCCAAATGCATTTATGTAAGCCTCAAAATGCATTTTGTATGCCTCCAGCAAATGCATTCACCTAAGTCTCCAAATGCATTTTTGTTTAAAATTATGCAGTTTTTACAAATTCATATTTTTCATCTGATTTTCTTCAAGTAAACATGCACAATTAGAATTTCGTTTGAAAGATCATGAAATTTTCTTTAATTTGATGTACGTCACACGAAAAAATAATTTAAATCGAGTAAGATATATTAATTTGAAGGTCAACACAATGTTGCTACCCCTATAATATATATAATTTAAAAGTATTGTCAATTCAGAAAATTGAAATATGGTTTAATATTTGAAAAATGAACTCTCAATTCAGGACTCGAAAGATTCCCATATTCTCAATTCAATACCTCAACATGAGGTTCATATTAAGAATGTTATGATCTTTTGACTTTTGAATTGAGAATTTTGGAGATCTTTCATATCCTATCCTGGATTCAGAAGTTATCTTTCAGGTGAATAAAAAAACTAAACTGTCTTTTGAATCCTAATGATATAATTTATATATATTAATTATTTCATTCGTATTCATTAGCACTATTGGCGTATAAGAAATTTTATACGTAATACATTATATAAAATAATTTTTATATGAAATAATTTGATTAAAATATGTAAAAGTGTGAATACACACTATTCACTATTGTATGTAGAAGTTATCAATAATTGTGCGAAGATTACGATATTTCAAATATTTAACTTTCAATGGACTCACCCAGGCCGTAACTATATTAATTACCAAACAGGTATAAGAATACAATATTATAAAATATGAATTAGAATACTAGATCATAAAATATCCCTATTTTTGATACATGTAGATAATTTTAAGCAAGGGGTGTTGGAAGTAATGATGGAGTGAATTAAGATTTTGTAACAAAATTCCTGCTTTTGTTAGACATGCATAGCAAAAGGACGGCAGCCCGAGAGGAAAAAGAAAGTACAATTTGGAAACACACTACAATTCCTACATTACTTTTTCCAGACATGTGACATTAATTCCATATATACTTGCAATGTTTGTCACAAATCAAAATTATATATATGATTTGTATTAAACAGTAGTAATATTATATTCTTGCATCGTTATCCATACCAACACCAATTACTTAATGGTGCATTATCTTCTCCTACATCGTATGATGAAACTTACCACAAAAAAGAAAATAATAAAAAATAACAAATCATTTTTTCCGTCAAAATTAAAGTTTCACCACGCTAGCCAATCTCACGAGGCTTTACCCCTGCGCCGAACTTGCCATTGTGGGATAATGTTATTATTTTATTTTATTTTATTTTATTATGAAGTCAATTCAATTAATTTGGTACATTATTCACATATTAAATAAAATCCATTTCGCATATTTTTATTAATGGATTCATAATTTTGATTGCACGCACAATAATGTTTAGGGTTCGATCCTTACCCTTGTATCCCTCGATTAAAAAAAAAAAAGTTGTGCTCTAAATAGGTATTCAAACCTAAGTAAAATGACATCTGAATTTGTTTAGTTAATTATTCCTTCAGTTCGCTAATTGAAATCTAAATTCTAGCTAGCTAGTACAAATTTTTGTATTCGATTCTCGAAGTTGAAATTAACATGATATTCTTCATCGGGGCCAAGTAATATTTTGATAGTTGATAACAACTGGAGGCACAAATAAAATATTATTTGACATTTACTTAAATAAATAAAAAATATCTGATCATTTGTTGCCAAGTTCGATCAGCACTAAGCTGACTGCGATGTTGGTTAACTACTTGTTTATTACGTATTGCGTTTCAATCCTAAGCCATCACGGAAGTTCTAAAGAAATAAACAAAAGCAAAATTCACGAATATATTATTAATCACCAACACAAATTATCTTCTTAATCAAATGCGAACTCAAGGATAAAATATTTAAACGACTCATTTGATTCCTAGTGCATCGATTAAAATAATCACTGTATAAAAGTTTATAAAAAGAACGGTCATTCGATAGGACTTCACATATATAATCGATCATATATTATTATAGTGCCACATATTATAATGTTACAACATAATCATGTATATTTATAGAAAGACTTTTGGCTTGAAATGTACATAAGAAGAGTCAAAGAGATATAGCCTATTTTTCACATGAGAGTAAAATTGAGATAGGCTATGGGAAAAACAAGACCTCCCTTATATATAATTCGCCATATATAGCTCGATAGTGGAGATATTTTGAATTATTTTAAGGGATAACTAGTTTTAATTCACGTAATGATCAGCCGATTTCAAGATCAATTCAAAGATTTTTTCAATAGAAATATTTTTAATTGAAAACCTATATCTGTGTTGTAGTTGTAATGGTAATACCATCAACCGAATCTATCAAAAAATTTTCTAATAAGAGTATCAGGTCTGGAGTCCCACTTCTCAAATTTTTTTGGTTGCTCCCCCACAATAGTAGAATATTGGAATACGTTTGTATTCTTTATTTTTAACTTCCATCATAAATAATAGTAATAAAATATTAAAGTCAAACATTAAGTATTTGTATAACAAAATATCAGAAGACAATGATAAGGTTATGGGAAAAAATCAAAATATAAAATTAGAAGCATTAACAAAAAATAAAACACGTTAGTTTCACTTTCGGTGGAGAAATGGAAAAAATAGAGAGATATTTTGTGCATAAAACCAAAAAGAAAGTCAACCAACATAACTGTGTCTGTGAAAGTCGGTTTGAATCGGCACGTGTCGGTGGTCCACCGGTCACATCAACTCATCATCTCATTCTTAATCTTAAGACTTTCTTTCTTTTTTCTTTAAAAAAAAAAACAAATTTAAAAAGTTTCTACTTCTATATGTGCCCCAAAAACAAAAAGCTAATATATGCTTTATTCGGAAGAATTAAATATGGTTTCGGCAAGTATTGAAATACCAACATCTTGGTTATGCTTTGGAGATATATATATATATATATAGTTAAAAAAGTGGCTCACAATCATTGATTTCTTTTTTGCCAATATTACTAATCATCGACAACTGATTTTAATATTAATCGGATTGCCTTATATTAAACTTGATTATTGGATTCCACATTCATCCCTACAAAAGCAGTTTGTAAGGGTGCGAGACCCTCACCTTTATATAGTGGCACAGGTCTTGATTTCTAGTCGATGTGGGACATTTTAAAACTTTATATAGAATCCAAAACTCTTGTAGTAAAAAATGGTTCAAATTTATACTTCATATCCATGTGATGAGTTGTGGAAAGTCTACAAAATTTGTGGTAATTTTTCTATGTTTCCTTGTTTTTTTCTTTTACATTGCTTGTGTTTGTAGTGTATTTCAATATAATTGTAAGCATATTTTCGTCCAACACATCAATTCGAGAATGAAATCATTAATTTGTATTTTTTTTATGATCTTTTTCATGTGAACTATGATCTTGTCAGAAAAATTATGAAATTATCTTGAATTTAGCATATGATGTGTGAAAAGAAAATTTAAATTCAGTGAGTTATGTACTTTAAAAAATTAAGAATTTTAGATAAGAGAAAAAAGAAAAACAGAAGAGGGATAACAAAAAAATTTAATACATTTCTGCGTAAATATTCTTAAAAATCAGAAATATACCACAAAATACGCAAAAACATATGCAGATTTGAATTTTTAATGTAATATATATATATATATTCATTCTCATTCTTCTCTATTGTCACATGATCATGACTCTTTCTGCATGTGTATATATAGCTGAAGATCCCATAGGCGTTGGATTTCAAATCGAACATATTTTAAATATAAAACCTAGTTGATTGGCTAGCTATTCATATGATATGATATGAAATATGTCGTGTTTTTTTATTCTTCTGGAACAATCATATGTAGGTGTAGCATATATTTATATATATATAAAGGAGGTCTACTGTTAAACCGCCTAAATAATTTAGACGAGTTTAGGTTTTGAATACTGAAAATATTTTGAATTTAGAATGCAAAACGAGTATGAATATGAGTTACTGAAAATTAATCATATAAATCTGCAAATTTTTCTGCTATATATAAAATAGAAAGTGATTAGTACTAATCGAAATGGAAATGGAAATTTCTAACAATAGACAGATTTTTTGGACCGAGTCGCGAGGTGAGTTATGGGATTGTCACGTGTCCTCATTTTCGTCATTGGGTTTCGATTTTATCAAGGTCCAATTGATTAATAATCATGATGTGGACATTTTTCTTGATTGATATGTGTTGTTTTTGTTGACAAAAGTGGAAAGTCCCTGAACCCAATTCCACCAATCAAATTCTTCAATGGGATTGCCACATAATCCATATGGGATTTTTCCATTTGGTGTACCAAGTTGGATTTTAACTCAATGTTCTTGGTTGTACAATTTATATTGCATAAGTGGCATAATTCTATAATTTCTGTAAAATAAATGTGATTTCATTTACCGACAATTAAATCATGCCCGACATGTTTTGATTATATAAATTATTTTCAGAAAACACGTTTTATTTATGTCATTATTAAATGATTACAATCAAAGTTCACCAATCCATGAGCCAATAGAGGTTCATTGAAATATTGTAAATACCTTTGTAGATGGTTGGAGGGGGCTCATTTCTCTTAATAATGTATATATATAATTACCTGTTGATCTTTGCTTTGTAAATTTATAGTTTTAGCTTATATCATTTTGTTTTAAATTCTATTTGATTTCAGTTCAAAAGGTCTTTAAGAAAAAGTTTGGATTCGTGCTCTTTGTTATATCTTTCCCACCCATTGGGTTATAGTCGAACGAGTAAACTGATTTTCTTTGTCTACTCAAGCAAAAAGGAAAAAAATAAAAAATAAAAAATAAAAATAAAGAGGAAAGAAAGGAAAACCACTAATTAAATGAGAACTATTTCTGTGTGAGACTGTGAGATTTTTCATTGTTATGTTTTGTATAAAACATTGTCATGTATTAAATTGATCATTGTTGTGCCATACAAATAATGATTAATTTATTATATAATAATAATGATTGATATATTACATAAAATGTTGAATATGAAACACAATAATGATTAGCTTTTAGTTCTCCAAAGTTCAACAATTCTCACCAGAATGCATCCCAAAATTGTGGGCGTGGATCTGATGTTACAGTTTTGTGTGCACTTTGTATTACATATTGAATTTTTATTATATCCTAGTCAATAAATTTTACAGTTTTATATTTGTGTGTTTTAGTTTAACTTTATGAATATTATGTGGAGTTTGTTAGATCCAATTAACTAGGATCTATAATTATTTTTAGAGTATTGTTGTAAGATAATAAATTTCAAGTAAAAAACTACCAACAATAAAAAAAAACACTCTAGAGCCTAATTTGGATCTAATAAAGTCTCCATATAACTAAATTAAACATATAAAATTAAAATTGAAAAAATTATATTAACTAAAATATAATAAAAGTTCGATGTATTGTAAAAGCTGTAACGGGAATCCGTACCTATAAAAATACGAATATTAAAAATTTGGGAATTTAAGAAATATTGTACAACTTTTCTATCTGTTTCTGTTAAAAACAATTCCAATAATGGTCTGATTTGATACATTCTGTTACTGATTTGATCAGTGCAACTTTTTGCCGTTAGATGTTTCAGCATCACATTTTATTTCTTTTTTCTACATTAATTTAAAATCTGATAACAGATTCACAATTACTATAAGAAGCTATTCAATTAGAACAACAACTTCAGTCCAATGCAGGCACAAAAACATGATCAATCCAGTAATCATCCACAATGCAATCCAAGAATAGTAAAATGAATAACAACATAAAGAATCTGCAGAAAGGTCAACCTAACCTGCTTTTAGGGCTTCAGATTTTGAAGGTTTTGTCTCTTGAGGTCCATGAACTTAGCTGCCAGCTCATCATAATCCGGTAGCTTGGGATGGATATTTGGGCAAGGAGAGTATGATCGGGTAAAAGAAAATGAGTTAGATCTATCAATATTGTCTGCAAAATTGCACTTTTTATTACCACCAACTTCCCGTTTATCATCATTTCTTTGGTTGTGGTGGCCGGATTTACGCCTAATCTCAGGCGACGAAGTCTCGTCCGACTCGCTATAGTATGCTGCATTTAGGCTTTCTTGATGCAGTGATTTTCTTGATGTTTTCCTCCACAACTTCCTTGAGCTCCATGATTCTGTTTCTTCGCGGTCTACGTCGATCCCATGATGTGGTTTCGAGTTTAAGTCCACCCCAAATGGTTTGAATAAGAACAATCTCTGATCTTGGAGATTCCCATCTTTGATCATCAACTCCTCAATATCATCAACATATATCACTTCCTCCTCCAAATCTTTCCAAGATTTCTCATCCTCATTTAACATCATCTTGCTGTCATTTATCTGATGTTTACAAAACTCTAACTTGGGCTCCGTCTGAATGCAGCTTCGGCCAATTTCATCCAACAATCTGTACTTCACAACATCAGGCACCTTTTTCATGTCAAGATTTTCGACAATCTGCAATGATTGTATATTAAAAACCTCGAAAAATTAGTCCTCTTTAATTAAAATATCCAAAAATGCACTTATGAGTAGCGAATTTCGAGAGGTAACCTGATGTTTGACGAGATTTCCAGGGAGCAGTTGGAGTGCAGTCGACACGAATTTCCGGCCGTAACGCTGTCGGAAGAGGTTTCGAATGGAGAGGAGTTCCGGCAAGTTTCCAAATCTTGACGATGAGAAAATCAGAGTTGATACTGCTTCATTTATATCATTAGGGCAGTCCCTGAAAATTGCGTTTGGAATTTTAATTATGGACTCCAATTTTTTGTTTACAATTTCGACTACTATGAGCTTAATAGTAGTAATGGAAAAAAAAAATTATTATCTATAATATATGTGACCACTTGCACGTATTCACGTGATATTCACGAAAAACAAAGAAAATTCTAATTTATCTCTATACAATAAAATATAACTTGTGAGAGAGGAGTGCAGTACCAAACAAAGATGCACAAATTTTCTTGAATAATTAATACCATTCTATTAAATGTCGAATATTTTTGCCATGTTAAATTATAAAAATCTCGAAATACATCTAAAATATGGAATTTCACATTTGTTCAATTCGAAAAGAGTGGATGAAGTTTGCATTTTGATAATTAGAGAGAGAAGAGATACCTATGCTTGCGAATGTAGGGAAGTTTAATGACTATAAATTCACAACACTGGTACAGCAAATCATATATTTGAACCATAGTTTCCTCCAACAAAACTTTTTCTACCTGAAAAAGATTTCATCAACATGGAAATTCATCGAACCTAGAATACGAGACTGAAACACGATAGAATAGAATGTAGATACCCATTCGAAGGAAGTTTGATGATGGCCATTTTTGAGAAGCTCGGCGACATCTTGTCTTAGCTGCTTCACGATGCAACTTCTCTTGTTTTTCAGCAATTTCAAACGGCATTGCACCCTCATTATCAGTTTCTTGCTGTAACAAAATATAATTTAGTTACCAACTCAATTAAACCAACTAAAAACATATTAGGAAAAGTCATTTTGGCGTATACCATTACCATTTTGAAGCCTTCCTCCACCCGAACAGAAAATCAAACATTTTTGAAGCAAATAATTTCGAAAATAGGTTTGACATATTCTTTTTGAGCTGAATTAAATAAATAAAACTATGATTGAAGCTCAACGGTTTGTTTAAGAGGGAAGTGGGAGAGTGGGATGGTGGGCAGAGTGGGTTTGACTGTAAAAAAATTGTGATGAAGTGCAAAAAATAAATACCATTTTGAGTCATAGTTTTTTTATATATGTTTTTATGTAGTGGACGAAAAATATATGTACATTTTTTAAATGTATTTTTTTTTACCTGAAACCCTCATTAATCGGATATATTTATGTTTATTATTTCTTGCTTCTTCCAAGATTTAACTTTCTTTTAAGGGAAGACTTGCATTAAACCGCTTAAACAATTTAAGCGAATTTAGATAGTTCATTTCCACCAATTCAAACTCATACCCGCTTTGAATCCTAAATCCAAACTCATATTCCCCTTAAATTTTAAACTCAAACCTGTCTAAACAATTTAGACAATCTAACCGGAGACCTCTTATTCTTTTAATTAATTTACCGTGTTATTTCCTACGAATGTGGGTTAATAATGATGAGAATTATCAATGCACGTGTAAAATTTTATTGCTCGTGTTCAATATTTGCAATAAAGTACTTTCTTCGATCCACCTCTTAACAGGGTTTTGCGAACCTCGGACCCAAGTGTTATGACCGTTACATATACTATGTTGATTAAATTTTTATTAAATTATAATGTTGTGTACATTTATAAAATAGGGATATAGTCAGAGAATCACCGTAATGTGGATATGGAATTTATGGGCCTTGGATACAATGAGGTGGTCCTAATTAGTGGCCCATCAAATGCACGATATCCTAGTCTCTAGTAGATTCTCAGAATTTTAAAGTATAATGCTGGAACAATGACTAATTTATTCTTCTTTTTTTTAATTCAAGTTAGTATTATCAATGTCAAAATTGACTTGCATACATCAAACTTCTTCAAATTTAATAAACAAGTTTATTCGAACTACTTTTTGAGTGGCAAGTTTATTCGAACTTAAATACATAGCAAAATGAATTAATTATCATTTTCCTATTACATCTTCAGACATATATGATATATTACCCGTTCCATTAGCATTCTAGTCTAGATATATGCTAATTCTAACTTTGCTAGTACATAATGTATCGAATTCACACATCGCTTGAAGATTATATTTTTTTTGCCAAGCTCTTATGATAAGAATATAGTTATCTATTCCGGAAAATATGCAATTCTATCCTAAAGTATAGTCAATTATGTAATTATATCCTAAACTATTTTCGTTATGCAATTATATTCCAAAGTATAGTCAATTATGCAATTATATCCTAAATTATTTTCGTTATGCAATTATATCCCGAAGTTTCATTTATTAGGTAATTCTATCATCGTTAGTTAATGTCGTAAAAAATGTGCTTATGTGGCTGTTAATCTCCATATTTTCAGTGGCATAACCAAAAATTGTATTGCAACAAAGCAAAATTGTGTCGCATTTCATTATTTAAACACTCCGTCGTTTAATAGTAGTAATCGTAAAACGTAAATTCTGACCCCAAAAAGTTTCTAAATAATAAAAAATGACGTGGTTTTGCTTCGTTTTAACACAATTATGGCCAGTCACTAAAAACATGAAGATTAATGATTGTACAAGCACATTTTCTACAATGTCAACTAGCGAAGATAAAATTAAATAATAAGTTAAACCTTGGGATATAATTACATAACAAAAATAGTTTAGAATATAATTATATAATTGACTATACTTCGACATAGAAAAATGCATAATTTCCCATCTATTCCTATCCTTAAAACACCTTTTCACCCAAGCAATGGTGCCACAACTCCATTAATTATAAAATGAAGCATCTTTTAACTCCATTAAAAATCCCCAATCCTGCCTTTCTCCATGAACTTAATCATAAAAGCCCACAAAAACATAAATACTTTCAACAATATACATTTCTTTTAAATTGAATTACCATATTGAATTGAATTGAGTGGGATCCAATCGTGAACGATTCACTTAGTATGAGGAGTATCGTTAAGTTATTAAACCTTAGGAGCAATGTTTTTTTTATTTCCAGTCTTACTCTTAGGAACCCGTGTTCCATATGTTTCCTTGTAGACAGTGTCGAACCAGCATCTTCCTTTGAGATCCTCTTTAAATGATATCAGACATTATGTAACATTGTTCGAATAATTGATATATATACTAATTAATAAACATAAAACATGACAGTGTAACATAATATGGAAACCTATATCAGGTAACCGAATCTGGCTCGTGCTAATGACATCACTTAAGAAGCTCACAAAGTCTATCGTACTAAGTCCTACATGTTGATTAAGTTTAGATATGCTAATAAGGTTGTGTGGTACTACGTAAGGAATTATTAGAGGTTAATTAATTTAAGCTGTTGGAACCTTAATTAATTAATGGATGAGTAATATCTTAAATACGAATTTGATAACTCTAATACAAGACCAACTCATTGTGGAAATGAAGGGATAAGTCAATATTATTTCTTTGGTATGAATTAATGTTGATAAATTAATTTGTATTATGGATTAAACATAAAAAAAACAATTTATTATATGTCCATTTTTTTCCCTTGTATTTGATACCTCAACTAGCCCATCTAGCTCTTGATTTCGAGCCCTCCACTGATCAACTCTACCATAAATTATTCAATATAATTTGCTCTACTTAGTATGTAATTAATGTATACCGAGTTACGGTATTCGTGAAAGCTCATGAGACACATAAAAATTTTAATCGACTGATCCATCTTTTCTTTATTAAGGATGAGATTTATTTTAATTGATTTGTACACTTGTCAATAATTTAAATAATGTTCCTATATGTATAATGTATCTATGTACTTATTAGCTAATTAGTCCTCGTGTTTTCAAATAAAGAAGATATTTGAACATGCAACGGCGCCTTTTAGTTCCAAATTAATAACATGTATATGAAGTACTTGAAACATACTTTTAGCTTTTTTTTAAATCGCTTATTTATAATTTATACAAAACTAGTTTAGCAAACTGCATTGCACGTTTCGCCTATAATATTTTTAGTAGAATTAATCATAATTTAATAAAATATGTAAAAGTAAATTTACATTTTAAATTATACATTTGATTCTAGTGAAAAAAATAAATCTAAATCATTAATTTCATAAAAATAATTTCTCGTCGTATCCCCTCTTGTCCGGGAACTTTATAGTTCCATTTGATTTTTCTCTTCGAATCTTCATTAAATGCATGTTTAACGGCTACTCGTTAAATATTTAACTTGATTTTAATTTGTTTCCATCTATCATATGTTTTTCCGACAGCCATGGGTTAACGGTTATATGGGAATTATCAACCCACGTGTAAGATTTCGTGGTTCGCGTTTATGGAACTACTTTCCTGACCACATACATGCAACAAATTACTTTTTGAATGAGTATCTCATAATAGATCTTTATACTATTTTATCGAATCTATCAATAAGCGTAGAAGTATCATAATTAGAACAAAAGATTTTTCTCGATCATTCTTTTGCCCTCATTCTTCGAGAATTGGAAACTCGAAACAGTCAACTTCAACCATATATTCTAATAATGTAAGATAAATTTCTCCATACTCTGCCATATTAGTATCTGATCACCAATTTGATCTTCCTTCTACACATCACAACTAATCTCGAGATTCCCTTGTCGTGGCTGTTTTCACTTGAATAGTGATATATTCGATTAAGTTTCATAGAATATTGTCGAGTTTAATCTGAACACTTCATTATCAAATATATATAATGAATAGTCAAGTTTAATTTTCATATTTTTGTTATCGTTCATTGGAGTTGTGTAGAGTGTGCTTGTTCAAACTTGATCTAAATTAACTAACTTCTAAATATATTTAAATAATTATTCATCATTTCTTAAAAATGTTAATTATATTCTAAAAAATGTACACACATATATCATGTATACTAACAAATCCTACATATATACAAATATAAGCGTTAATTTTGGATTAAACTATATTTTGTCGTTAATACATATATGTTTCCGATTATATGTTAATAATTTGGCAGAAGTTAAATGGGATTAAACCTCATACATTGAAAAATATCAATTTGTGATTAATATTGAATTTTTTCCATCTTATTTTTTCGTGAGTTTTACAATATGTTTTAGATTTTAAAAGTAGTTACATGAAAATGTATTAGATTATTTCTTTACGTTCTCTCATATTTTACCTTTATCTTATAAAATTGCTACAAATTTTAAATAAATATAACTTAATTAAATTATTTTTTACATATAATATATAAAAAATTGTAGCTAAATTCACGATCTTCCAAATGAAATTATGTTGCATAAGTTCATGTCAAGATTACCCATGAAAAATATAAATAATGATCTTATGCGTTAACTATGTGTGTTAAAATAAAAATATAGATGTACACATATTATAAAATAAAAGAATCACATAAAACTCTATCAGATTACCATTCTGCCCTTCCATGCAGTCAGTATATTTGATGATAACATATTGTAACTTGTAATGCAATAATTATTTAATCAAGACTGTTAGTTTTTAAATCGGATGAGCTGTATATATTCTCTTTTAACTCTTGTGAATATGTTTTCAAAAGAAACAAAACTGGTGAATATGGCGTGTCATAGGAGTAAATCCATGTGTGTGCACACACATATATAATTATACACACATAATAGATCAAGTGTAAATAAATTTAAACATGATAATTAAGAATAATTCTCAATCTCAAGAAAAATTTATATTTTCGTTTAATTATTTTATAGTTTTTATTTTGGTAAATGATGCTTCAAAAGGGAAAATATTATTAAGCACAACATATGTAACAAAAAAAATATGAAATATTATTGAATAAGAAAAATATTTATTTTTATTCCTTATTTTAAGACAATTATTCCATGATACTGTTTGGATCCTATAATGAAAATTCTCTGATAGAAAATAAGAAAGAATCTAATCTATAGAATCAAATAAAATTTACGGTTGAGTTCTTTTTTTTTTATAATTTTGATGTATGTTTGTTTCGTAAATGATGCTTGAAAAGGAAACAAGCATCATTTACAAAACAAACAGCATCAAACACTAAAAGGAAAAGATATTCCAACCATAAGCCTTATCATCATATGACTCAAATTCATTTATATTTTCTATTATCCTATATACTATTTTCTACTATATATTCCTTCATTTTTTTAGTGCTATAAATAAACATTAATACTCAATTTCTTTTGATGGAATCTATTTATACGCAATATAAAAGTGGCATCGTAACTTGAACCCAATAAGACTCTGCCTTAAAGTGATGATAAATATTATGAATCCACCTAATAGATCATATACCGATTCAATCATACATGACATAGAAGTGTTACAAATATAGTATAATTGATAAGTGTTACACTATAGTTACGCATCCACTTCTTTCAAATAAAGGAATAAGATTGCATAATTTGGTAAAAATTAAAATAGATTAACATAATTTCCCTCAGCTTTAAAATCATTAATGTATGAGTAATTATTATATACCGAATCAGTATACATAATATTTCTTCAATAAACTAATTATTATATACCGAATCAGTATGCATAATATTTCTTCAATAATCTGTAACTTTTGATAATTAAAATTGATTCTTTTACAATTATATATTATAACTCGATCTAACAAACTTAAATTAATGACTGAAACATAAAAAATAAATTTTTATATTAAATAAAAATTTATAAAATTATAATTTTTAATACGGAGAGAAGTGTAATGGCTAACCTATATATTAATTAAATTGCATCAAATATCTATAATCCATTGAAGCTGAACAATTATACATATATTATGAGGAGGTCTCCTGATAAGCTGATTAGATCATTTAGGTGAGTTTGGGTTATGATTCAGACAGAATATGAGCTTGGGGTTAGAATTCAATGCGGGTATGGGTCTAGATTGGTGAAAATTAATTATTTAGATCCGCCTAAATCGTTTAACTGGTCGAGCACAAGTTTTTGTCATTAATTATAATTTTCCATGATAATTCTTCAGACATATATATTACCCTTTTCGTTAGATATATGCTCAATCGAACTTTGCAAGAACATATATATATATATATATAT
>AYJT01019367.1:0-13632 GCA_001278415.1 Ocimum tenuiflorum | reverse complement strand
ATATGTTTCTTTGTATTAGTAGATAATACAATTTTATGTGTTTCTTACACTTAAAAATCTTTATTTATTTGCAACACTAAAACAAAATCCAATTTATAATAAATAACTATAATTCCCACCCACACATCGCGTGGGTGTAATACAATTTTTTTATTCCTTTCAACATAATTAAATAACTATAATTCCCACCCACACATCGCGTGGGTGTAATACAATTTTTTTATTCCTTTCAACATGATTATAACTTGATGCTTAGGAAATTATTTAGGCAGATTTCAGTTTAAAATCTAGAAAGAATATAAGTTGATTTAGATTAAGTTTAAATTAGTGCAAATAAATTATTTAAATATATTTAAATTATTTTGGCCATCTAATCCTATTTTTTTTTCTTAAATAAATAAAAGCAAAACTTTTTTCAAATAAATAATAGCAAAAGAAAGTGGGAAACAGATATAGTCAAAAGCTGCCATTGACCTCATTAGTTAATGACAACTCTACTCAACTCATTCAGTTTATATAATTAAATATATTATTTTCATGAATATATTATTTATATAATGGAGATTATTATATAAAATTATCGAAAATGTATTTTTCTTTTTTCTTATAAGCAGGTGTATATTGCTTTTTATAAAGAGATGAGCGTATCAGTTCCAGATTCGTTTTTATCCAAGATAAAATTACACTGTTGCTAGGATCTATTAGCTGCCTATAGCTGATAACAAAACAAAAGGGTATGTTCAAAGTTGATATTCCACGATTAATAGGCAAAGAAATATACAAATATTTTTTTTTACAATTCAAAATTAGTTTATTTCAATAATATATATATTTTTTGGCATCTAATAAAAGGAAAAACTAGGTAAGTTATCCCAAAGTTTTATCTTTTCCGGAATTTTATCCTAAGTAATTTTCTTTGAAACTTGTATTCCATATTTTGTTTCCGTTAGGTAATTACAGTCCCAGTGATGGAATTGATACGACGCTGACTCACATGTTATCCTCCATGTTGTCGTGGCGCTGAATCAAATTTACGTAAATTTTTTATTCTTTTAATTCTCTCTAGAGAGATGATAAGTTCTAGAGAGGAAAACATGTTTACAAGTTTTAGAAAAAAAGAGATGATTATTTGAAGGAGGGAAGATTGAGAAAATGAAAAAAAATTGGTGAAAAAATAATTTTGTGGTTTGGTGTTCACTGTAGGTACTTATTTTAGTTGGGAAGCATATTATACGTATATGTACATATTCATATATATATACATATATATAGGTTAGTAATTATTTGATAAATAGTATAAATAATAATAAATCATAATCATACGTTATATGATCATGCGGGTAGGATTGTAGTCCTAAATGCATTTGTTGAAATGCATGTTCAGTTGATAAATTATGCATAATGAGAGTACCTATCATCAAATCCCGTAATAATAGGAGAAGTAATTTAATGCGTTGAACCACCAACATTGTTGTCAATTAATACAATGAATAACCGTTAAATGCATAATTTTTAATATTATGCATAATAAATTTGTATGGAATTAGTGTATAATTTATTTCATTTAAAAAAAATTAAATTCGTATATGAATGCATAATTTTCAATAAATATGGCATTTTTTCATATTTTCAACATGCTAAGGTCTCAGACATTTCCAGATTATATGAGCTGTAACTACAAATTCATTCGTCTAATTTTTCAAGTTCCTTCATAAATGCATAATTGTATAAATGCATGAATACATAAATGCATATTTAATTAAACATTATCAAAAATGTATTTTATTTTATAATATGTTATAAATTATAAAATTAATTTATACACTCAACAACTCGATTTTGATTTCATAATAAAATATACAAAAAATTGCGTATTTACAAAAATGCATAATTACAAAATATTCTTGAAGATATACACGACGGTAAAAGAATATCTCTTTGGATGAAAAAAATATAAATCACGGATTAGTAATATATGAAAAATCTCATGCATCCAAAAAATGATATGATGAATACCAAAATATCGTTCATATCCTATATTAAAAATTATGCATCCGATTTATTTCTTAATTTTCAACTCTCCGATCATGCAATCTAATGGTGGATATTCATTATCATATATCACCTAATATCTGTATGATTAAAAAAAATTTAGGAAATCTTTCACATGCCAATTTTAAAGTGGCGCCTTCTAGTCCTTTTCAATTCCACCAATTATAATTTTTGGCAATGTGAGGTTGAGGTCTTTGCGGTTAGGTGACCTAGTCCTTTGATGTGTTTTCCAAAACACTCAGGAACTAAATTTCGGGAAGCTAACTCCTATCTAGGAAGGACCCTACATAATTTTCGGAGTAATTGGATCTGGGGCTTACACGCTCCAAACCCTAGATGGGAAAGAGGTTTGCAGTTTTTGGAATATCAAGTGTTGAGATTATTTTTTTTTTATCAGAGATCGATTTAAAACTCTAGGCTTGATTATAATTGGATACTGCGATTTCCACGAAGGTTTATAGTCCTCCGAAACGAACTGGTTTATATATTATAGATTGAAAGGGAAAATTTACAGAGGTTTCTACTGCTTGGAGTCGGAGAATTTACAGAGTGTGTGCTATTTGCTACGGGATGAAAGTAAAAGTGCTGAATGTGTGGAATATGTGACTGTTGCTGATTAGTCATCTATGTATACAATAAATACAAAATGAAGCTAAATAATCCCTAAGCTAAGGATTAAATCGAAAATAGTTGGGGAGCAATCTGCAAGCGCGTGAGAGTTGTTAGAGTCAAACTTTGGGTGCTATGCTTACTCAGGAGGAATTATTCTGGATCCTTCCTGTACTTGTGCAAGCGTGTGGATGATATCATGCCAATTTTGTGAAAGAGCTCGAGGGTTCTGGACCAACGGGTCTCGAGGAGTCGGGTTGCTCGAGGGCCTTTATCCTTGTTCTGCTTGTGGGTCTCGAGCCCTTTCCAGGGTCGATATCTAGCGCTTGAGGCTTTTCCTGCCTTGTCTGATTTTGACTAGCAATTTCGAGAGCTTTAAGCAGTCAAGGTCCCGGTTCGATGGTCCTGAGATTTTGACCTCAACATCAAGCATGTGAAGAAATACTATGCATGAGAGGTATCTCTAGCAATAAACTATCTTATTTTTCATTCGCGACAGACACATATGTTTTCTTCACCCTACTTTTGTTTAAATTTTCTATGGTTATTCAAGTACTGATTTAAGCATCGGAGGGGCGATGCCTAGAAGCATAAAATAAATTAATATAACTTTATTTAAAAAGGGCATCAATTTTATTGGAATAAACTATAAAATTTGTAGAAAATGAGTCTTCTTGCATCGTAAATGACATAGTGCGGAAATTCATCGCAACCCATGAGCCCATAGTACGGCATTGCTCGGGTTTTCGAACCAAAAATGAAAATTCATCGCGGGCCATGAGTCCATAGTGCGGCATTGCTCAGGTTTTCGAACTAAAAGTGGAATTAAATAGGCCCAGGGGGCTGCATGACAAATAGCGAAGATTGCGAGTTTTGCTCGGTCGAGGGGTCGGGGGCTAGCTCGAGAACATAAATAGTTGAGAGACGTTTGGCCAATGCTGCCGGGGTGGTAGCCCTGAGTATGCAAATCACAAGGATCAGCTATGTCTGAAGTAGTAAATAATTTGGCGGATCATAGTCGTGAACTATGTCCGAAGTAGATAGCTGAGGACAAGTCGTGGCATCGAGCCATATTTGGGATGATGTGCAAAAGATAATCTCTGAACAAGAATTCCATATATATGATAGAAATCCATCGATAGTCATAGAGATAGATCTTTGTCGTGACTGCTGGTAGGTCGAGTAGGAAATATGGTCTACCAATCAAAATATTGTCGAGGGGATTGTGTAGCCCCGAGTATGTAGATGTCGAATGCTCAATATAGGTGATTGTAAATAATCGAACAGAAGTAGTCAAGCACGTTCAGATGCGTGCTAGAGATAGAGTGCTTTATCTTTTCGTAGCCCCAAGTGTAAAGTATTCAAGAATTCTAAATTCCAAGAAACCCTTATTGTGGGTGAAAATTTACGGGATTGATAATTGGAACCTTTAGAATAGAAAAATAGGCAAACAAGATTGAAAATGAGTAGAATGAACATATCCTTTATTGATAGGATGACATTAGCCCTTTACAATGAACATTGAATCCTATTTATACAGTGGCACGCCTGCAGTTTCTGGAACAATTTCCTTAAAATCGTGGTGGTGCTCACGTTTGCATCGTAGTTCTCAAAAAACCATCTCCAACCTCCGACTAGTTGGAGGTTAGTTTAGGATGCTCCAGTCCCACGACTTCGGATTGACGGGCTTTGAACCTGCTGCCATCGAATCCTTAGGCCTACGGCTCTTTGTTATCGTGTTGTAATTGGGCCTGATTAATAGGTTCTCGATTGGGCCTTGGTGATGTGGGCCGAATTAGATTTCTCCCTCAACAACCTATAATAAGAATTCCAAAAAATCCATAAAAGAAAGTCATGTAAGTTCGGGGTGACGGCACAACCTTAAGTATGTGATTACTCGGTTGATCGGCTGAGTATAGAGGGTGATCGTGAGTTGTGCAACCCCGAGTATTGAGCTGCACTTAGGAAATCAAATTATCTCGACGGGGTGGCACAGCCCCGAGTATAACAGATTGATATTTCGATTTAAATGACAAGTATAAAAATACATCGAGGAGAATACCTTGAGTGACTTACCAATGAAACAGTGTCATTTGGTTAGCGTTTTTTGGAATTCTGGGATGTGAATATAGAGAGTCGCAAACCCTAGTTTCAGTCACTTTTCGCAATTCAAATTTCAAAAGATGTCTGCACTCTCTCTAGAGCGCTATTCACCATTGCCGCCAAAACTTAGATTCCGGTTAGTTTCTTTTCTTTTTCTCAGTTTATTCAAAACTTTCTTTCTATTTTCCTCTTAGAAGATGGTAACTATGGGTGCTCTCCTCAATGAGATGTTGAAGGTGATCGAGAGGTCCCTTTGAAATTAATTTAGGGATTACAACATAGACGAGGATGAAATTTCTTACCAAATTCCCTCTACCTCCGATAGGTGCCACAACCCTTCGGCTGGTTATACGGCTTTTCCCACTTACCTCTTTAGGCACGGGATTAGACTCCCCATCTAACCCTTTTTTGTCAAACTTCTCGACCATCACTGCATCACCCCCAATGCAACTTGTGCCGGTGGGGTCGATGCAGGCTCTTTCTTTACTCGCCATCTATGATTATTATGAGATAGGCGTCCCTCTGTCAACTAATGAAGCCGTTTCTTCCGGCTAAATAAAGTAACCAAGCAGTGCTACCACTGCATTGTCCCGTGGGGTGGGGACAAAGATCAAGCCCCATCAGTTGACAAATTGCCTTCTAACAATTCTGGCTAGAGGCATTCATACATATTCATCCAGATCCCCCCAACAAATCTAACCATTCGCGCTGAATTTGGCGAAATCAGTAGTAATTTAGCTTGCCCATCTCTGTTTTCTCTACCTTCATATATTTCTGTTTCCCTTTTTGATTATTAACTACTATTTTCCCTTGCAGACCTCTGCCGACCAGATCAAACTGAGGAGCTCCGACGAGTGGGGAACATTACTAACCTCGGAGGTTACTGGCTCATGATCAAAGAACACAACTACACGAACATGCGTGGTCTGTACTTCAGGGCGGATGCCTACCCTGGTTCTCCTTTTCCACCAGACTCTCTTGAGCGCCATCCCTCCTCACTTTGTGCTCCTACCACCCCTCCAAAAACAATGAAATTCCGCAAGGACATTCTCGCTGCTCGGCTAGGGAAGAAGGTTGCTCCCCCCAGAGCCCGACTAAGATGGCCAGTCCTGTTGGGGACTCATCGACTGTTGCACCCCCTCTCCTTGCACCCCTATAGTCGACTGAGCGATTGCTCATTCCTCTCCTGGAGAAGATACTCTTGGAGGTGGGCTCCGACATTGAGGATCAAGTCCCTCTCAAGCGATTGAGGAAGGCTTACGGAGATTCCCACTCGTCTTCCAGGTCCCTTCCCTCGGCGGGTCCAAATGCCCTTGATCTTGCGGTAGGATCCGCGAGCTTGGAGATTTGGGCCAATCTTGATGCCATCGAGGTCGTTAGGAAGGTACAACTTTTAAGGACTTGCTATTGAAATATGATGCATTTTTAATTTATTACTTGGTTTTACAGGCTAGGGATATCCTTCGGGGCATCCTGAAGGATTGCCAGGGCTCTTCCTCTCTCGTAGCTGAGATTGACGCCACCCAAGAGGAGAGTTGCAAGACCACGGCGGAGAAGAAGGTGGTTGAAAGGTAGTTGCACCTCGTGGCCACCAAGAAGGAGAAGTTGGCCCACAAGTTCGAGGTTAAGAGACTCGAACTCGAGGCCCAGGTGGCCGCAGCATCGATACGGGTGGAAAAGCTCCACATTGAGGTGGACGACCTCCACATTAAGCTGAAAAAGTCGAGGGCCAAGCCACAGAGCTTGACTAGAAATGTGTCGAGCTTGGGGACAGTTGGAGAAGATGCTCAAGGAAACTCGTTAGAGGATCGACCTTGACCTTATTTCCATCATCTTGGGACCGTTGGAGAAGGAGGCCTGTGAGGAACTTGCCAAGCTGACTGAAGACATGATCTATGGTAAGATCCTTGAGATCGAACCTAGGTTCGACGTTGAGAGGATCAAGAGGGCCCTGGCTGAGGATGTCGAGAAGGTCGGTGCTGAGTAGGGAGGGGTCGGCCTAGACCTGAACGCTGATCAACCAGCCAATCACACTGCAGCCCCCGACCAGGTGCCAGAATTTTCTGGGCCGACACTCGAGGACCCCCAGGACCTACCGCCCTCCGCGCAGACATATGAGTTTTTTTATGTTTTTAGCTTTTTTTAAGAACTTTTATGTAATATGTAATGTTAAATGCTACTCTGATTCTCTCCCCCCCTTTCTTTTATTTATTTTCAATGAATGTTGTATATTTTCACATGCTTGAGCGCTTGATTTATTTTATTTCTTTTTTATGTTTTTACTGTATGATCGACATATTCTACTTTAGGAATGTACTGACTTGTTTGTCGCACCAATTAGGTCTCGTTGTGTATCATTTCCACTCGATGTCTTCGAGCTTTCTTCACCCTCGAGCTGTTTTGTCCTCGAGTTATTTTGTCCTCGAGTATCACCACTCCCCAAAGCAGAAAAATATGTTAAACTGAGAGTGGACATAATCGAAGAGATGAAATTACGATTTCGTGCATTGACTAAGTACAAATTGGGCAACATCAAAACTGGTTTTTTTTCAAAAGTTTTACATTCTATGAGTAAGGAATCTGAACGCCCTCTGGGGTCGAGAGAATATACACACCGCTGCCAATGACTGCTCGATGCGATATGGGTCTTCCCATGTTTCCCCCAGTTTGCTAGCATTTGCTTCTTGGGTGTTCGGGAAGACTCGGAGATACCTCAAAACTTGTCTCTATCGCATGAGAATCCATTGTGTTGCTTTCTCTGGACACTCGTCCAACATGTGGAGGTTCAACATTATCTGTTGCTAATTGGACTCTTGATCGAATGACTCTATTTGAGGACTTCTCTCCAATATCTCGCACGAAGCGACAACTTCTACCCCATAGGCCAGGGCAAAAGACGTTTCACCGGTGGTATGCCCACATTGCAACAGGCAATTCCTTTACCCACTTAGACTTGTACCTGTCGAACTTCTTCTTCAAAATCTTGATCGATTCTACTAAACCATTAGCTTCCGGGTATCTAGGAGTAGAGCATGTAAGATGAATACCTTAATTATTGCAGAAATCTTGCAATATCTGGATGATGAACTGAAGACCGTTGTCAATATGGATCTCCCTTGGCACAACAAATCGACATAGAACATTCTTCCACAAGAAATTAATGACCTCTATATCTCTTATTTGAGACATAGCTTCCACCTCTACCCACTTAATGAAATAATCGGTGACAAGATGGACATATTCTTCTGCCCTGCTACCCAGGGTAACTTCCGTACGATGTCCATTCTCCATCGTGCAAAAGGCCATGTAGGAAAATTTGGGTGCAATGGCTCAGCTCAACCACTGCTAGTCCCCTCGAACCTCTGACATTTGTCACAACTTCTCCAAATTTTTCTGAATCCTCCTTCAATGTGGCCCAATAGAATCCTGCAAAGAGTGCTTGATGCATAAGACTATGACCACTCGAGTGGTTGCCACAAGCTCCACTATTTAAGTCTTTGAGTAGAGCCCCTGCGCTTGAATGATACATTTGAGCAATGGTCCTGGGAAGGACCTCTTGTAACACTATTCATCGAACATTGCAAAACGGCCTGCTTTCCTTCAGAGTTTGAGAGCCGTGATGTTATTGTTTGGAATGACTCCCTCCTTCAAATACTTTAGCATCTTTGTCCTCCAATCATTTGAATCTTGAACTACTAATGCCACAGCGCACTTGGGCTCACCTTCCCTCATGGTGGACCATTGCATGAGTTGCAATGGGATAGATCTACTTTCTTTTGTAATGGCACCGACTGCAAGGTTGGCAAGAGCATCTGCATGTGCATTTCGCTCCATAGGAACATGCAACATGCTAGCATCCTCGAAGTGTTGTAACTCTTTCTTCAATAGATCAAGGTATGACTGAAGTTTCACGTTTCTCACTTGGAACTCACCCGAAAGCTGCTTAACCACGAGTTGTGAGTCACTTTGCACAAGTATGAGTGAAAATTTGAATTTCAGGTCTAGTCGGAGCCTCAAGATGAAGACCGATTCAGAAGTCCACCTCAAAATTGGCAAGAATCTGAGATTTGATTGCGGTTCGAAACTTGAACTCAAGTCCATATCCCCCTAGCTACACGGCCCATTTCATCATTCACCCGGTCAAATCAGGCTTGGCCAACAGCAATTGTAGTGGAAAGGTAGTAACAACTTTGATGGGATGGGCCTCAAAGTATGGACTCAACTTCCTCGAGGCGTTTACTAGCACGAGCACAAGCTTCTCGAGAGATGGGCGAGATGATCCTCTGGCTCTGGGGATTTCACTAACATATCATTGATATATACCCCATGGTCTTTCCGATTTGCTCAGCGAATATCCTGTTCACGAGTCTCTGATACGTCGACCCGACATTTTTTAATCCAAATGGCATGACTCGGTAACAATAGATTCATTTGTTGGTCGTGAACGCAGTCTTCTCCTGGTCCTCCTCATCCATCATAATCTGATTATAACATGAGAAGATGTCCATAAACGACATCATTCCATGTCCGATTGTGGTGTCAACTATCCGGTCTATGTACGGCAACTGGAAGGGATCTTTCGGACACGCTTTGTTTAGGTTGGTGTAATCAACACAGACCCAATTCTTGCCATTCTTTTTCTTCACCACCATAACATTGGAAAACCATTCCAGGTATTTTACCTCCTGGATTGCACGGATCTTGACGAGCCTGACCACATCCTCATCTAGTGCTTCAATCTTTACAGGGGCGAATTGACGCTGCATCTACTTGATTGATTTAAAGGTTGGATCCCCCTTGAGCTTATAGGTCGTGATGCTGGGGTCGATCCCGGTCATATCCTCGTGCGACCAGGCAAAAGTCTTTCTCTCAACTGTGAGAAAGTCGATGAGATGCCTCCTCAAATTGAGGCCAAGTGTGCTCTGACGAACATCTTCCAGATTGGATCATGTAGATCTATCGAGATCTCCTCCACATCCTTCTCCCCAACGGTATCGGGTGGATTGAGCTTTGATTCGGCCTTAGATATAGTTGGCATCGCTGGATCTGAAGCTTCAGGGACAATATCCATCGCCTCTGCCATATAACTGAAATAGATGATAGAAAGCTTGAAATTGTACGAATAACGTCCGATTAGCCTCATCGCCTAGAGCCCCACGATGGGCGCCAAATTGTTGAGGTTCTTTTTTATTCAGAGAACGATTTGAGACTCTACGCTTGATTATAATTAGACACTGCAACTTCCAGAAAGGTTTATAGTCCCCCGTAATGGATTGACTGATAT
The DNA here is from genome assembly GCA_001278415.1 of Ocimum tenuiflorum. Lineage (NCBI taxonomy): Eukaryota > Viridiplantae > Streptophyta > Magnoliopsida > Lamiales > Lamiaceae > Ocimum > Ocimum tenuiflorum. Next base: position 3,584 of record AYJT01019367.1, on the reverse strand, counting down.
TTTATATATTGAAAGGAAAAATTTACAGAGGTTTTCGATGATCGGAGTCCGAGAATTTACATAGTGCGTGCTCTTTGCTACAGGACATAAATGAGTTACAGGATGAAAGCAAAAATGCTGAATGTGTGGAATATGTGACTGTTGCTTACGAGTCACCTATTTATACAATAAGTATAGGACCAATCTAAATAATCCCTGAGCTAAGGACTAAATCAAAAATAGTTGGGGGCAATCTGCAAAGCGCGTGGGAGTCGTTAGAGTCACGCTTTGGGTGCCATGCTGACTCAACAGATGAATCATTCTGGATCCTTCATGTACGTGCACAAGCGTGTGGATGATATCGTGCAAATTTTGTGAGAGAACTCGAGGGTTCTCAGCCTACGGGTCTTGAGGAGTTGGCCTGATCGAGGGCTTTTATTCTTGTTCTGCTCGTAGGTCTCGAGCCTTTCCCGGGGTCAATGTCTAGAGCTCGAGGCTTTTCTTACCTTGTCTGATTTTGACCAGCAATTTTGGGAGCTTTATGCGGTTGAGGTCCCGGTTCGATGGTCCCGAGATTTTGACCCTCAACATCAAACATGTGAAGAAATACTATGCATGAGAGATATCTCTAAGAGTAAAGCTATCTTATTTTTCATTCGCGATAGACAGATATGTTTTTTTCACCCTACTTTTGTTTTAGTTTTCTATGGTTATTCAAGTGCTGATTCCAGCATCGGAGGGGCGATGCCTAGAAGCATCACCCACCCTCGTCTGTTTCTATGTATGCAGACAATGTAACACCCTAGTTTTTCAAAAATAAAATAATACAATTTTATTTAGAAAGGGCATTACTTTTATTGGAATCTATATCTATATATCTATAAAAGTAATACTCCGAAGGAGCTCATTTTTCCTGCTCAAAGGAACTTTCAGAATTAGATCATCATTTTATGGAAAGTAAGTAATAATATGGTAATATCAAGGGACGTAATAAATAACAAGAATGGGATTATAAAATTGAAATTATTAATTGACATGGCAAATAAAAGTGAATAATCGAGCTAATTTTTTCTACCATGATGCATTCCTTTTTCAATATCACTTTGCTTTTATTTTTGAATTTGGCATTGTTTGAATTAACTACAATCATAATTATGTTTAAACATTTCTTATTTAATTTGACCACCCCACCTATAAATAACAACCATGTTTTTATCAATAATGCATACTATTTTAACATCTATTTGTAAAGTGACCGTACTGAAGATCTATCCACAGGAGAGCCATGAGGTAGAGATTTGTTCACCACAAAACCTAAGTTCATCCTAATTTCATTAATTATTTTAGATTTATATTATATTTTTATTTTTAGATTGTTAAAGTTTTGATAGGGTATGTTTCTAATTTTCGAGAAATCCTCAAGAGTGGTTCTAGGAAAGAGGTACCTTCGCTAGTGTGCGAATTTCTTACGACATTGAAATGGTATTGTTTCGCAGAGAGACGTTTCGGATTCTGGGTGCATAAATGGAGGAGAAACCCTCATTGTTGTCCTTATCCGAAATTTTTTGAATTTGAAATGCTTCTTGTACTGTTCCTCGTCTCCCTTGCTGACTCTCATTGCTTTAGGTTCATCGAGAAATTCGGTCAATCCCCCTCTTTTTCTTTCGTACTTTTCTATTCTTAATCACCACACCACTTAGGGTTCCTTAAAAGATTTGGTGTCTAGGCATGCCACTGGGTCTATAGAATACCTTTTCAGTAAGCAGTTTGGGATAGATAGCGATCTTTTCACTTTTAGGGCTCCGGGCGACGGTGATCATTGCTATTACATACCAGAAGGATATACCACCTTTCTGGCATACTTGTCTTCACCCATTTTTCGCCAAACACCTAGCCCACTACCAAATTGCCCCTATGCAGTTGGCTCCGGCGGGGTGGATGACCGCCTTAGGGTCTTCTGCTCTGAGGGTTTGGGTAAACCCACACTTGAAGAGTGGAGGTACTTTTACCGGTTGAATGTAGTTAGGAATGAGTGTTACTATTGTGTAACTAAATGGAATGACGGCCCCACCCCCATAATTAAAAAACTTCCCACCAACTTTAGTAGGTGGAAGGAATCCTTTTTTCTTTCTGGGACTCCCCTACTCGAAACCTGCTCTCCGCCGTCATTTCACCGATACTGGCCGTAAAATTCTGACTCTACCCTTTTAACCTTTCTAGCAATTTTATTATATTAGTGTTTATTGTATTGGTGCTCTTCTGTTTTGATGGCAGATCTTGAATACCCCGAGCTTTCTCCAGAAGAGAAAGCAAGGGTGACCCAGATTGAAGAGTCTAGGGGATTAGACTAAAAGGGGGAAATGTTCTCCTTCTTCTATGCAGACGTCACCGGGGTCCACTCGTGGAGGGCAGAAAGGTGAAGTTGACGTTCTTATGGTAGTGCAGGAAGGTGGGCAGGGGGTCGAAGACATGAGGAGTATTGGTAGTGAGGTGAGTGAGTGGAATTCAAAGTTCGACACAGAGACGTTGGAGTTGGAGGAGGTGATACCTTTACCAGCCACTCTGGGATGGTGAAGATTCCCAAGATTCCCAGGCCGGCAAGGATGCGGCGGGCTCCTTAGCTGCTTCCCCTCCAAAGGAAAGGGCAAGAAAGTGTTGCCTTTCTTGGGGTCTCTTCCCCTTCAATGGGTGCTCCCCCCTTGTTGTTGAAGCCCGATGCGGCGATGGTGACCATCTCCTCCTCAAGTGAGAAGGGGAAGAAAATGAGGAGGTCATCGAAGGGGAAAGAAGTGAGCTCTGCGAGCCTTTCTCTGGAGGCGGAGATGGAAGTTGTCCCGCTTATCGGAGGTAGGGGAGGTCGGAGTCCAAAGGGCGCTCCGAGCCTCGAAGAAGGAAAGATGTCTTGTTTTTTTTCTACTGACCCTCGAAAGCCTAGGAGTTCTAACTTATACCTTGATGTGCAGATAGTGGGTTGCCTCGGGGCGACCTCAAAAGCCTATGAATTCTAACTATATTTATATATGCTAGAGAGAGGAATCTTAATTTACAACACATTTGGGGGAGATTATGCGGATTAGAGGGTTCAATCTGCAAATCCTATGCACGGGAGTTTGAGTCACACTTTGGACGTCATGCTAATTCATCAAGAGAATCCTTCTGCGTCTTTTAGCGTATGTGTAGGCCGTGCGGAAGGCATTTTAAGCACTTCGCTGATAATTGTGAGGGGACCACATTTCGAGAGCACTCGAGGTGTTTGCCCTTAATAGGGTTTGATCGAAGGCTTCCCTCGCTTTGTCAGGCCTCAAGCTTTGGGCTCTGGTTTTGATACGTGGTTTTTGAGGGTTTCATGTTCCGGATCCGTCCTTACAAAGGGTCTAACGGGCTCAGATACTTGACCACATGATCACCACATCTGACGTATTAAAATTTCTCTCATTTCTTATCAAATTTGGTGCTCTTATATGAATGCATCTGTGTCTGTGTGTATATATGTAGCGCCCCGACCTCCCTGGCTGGGTCGCCACTTTGATATTGCAATTGAAAAATGAGATCTAATCATTTATCAACAATAATTAAGATGGGAAATTCAGACATCGAATCAAAAG
>AYJT01019355.1:0-18032 GCA_001278415.1 Ocimum tenuiflorum | reverse complement strand
AGAAATTATTGTTTTCACTTAGGGGTGCTTGGGTTGGACTTGATCAACAGCTCATCCGATGAGTTGATTGCCTTTACGAAATTATTGTTTGTGAGAGGTTCGGATTTCAATTACAATGCAATCACTAGATAGGTCAGAAGGGAAGGAAAGTATTCGATTGTTTTCACTTGGTCAGTTAGGAAATAAGAAACGATGCGTAAGAGTCTATCCTATTCGGAGTTTGGAATTATTGATTACTACTATTAAGGTTCCCAGTTCGCAGAGCACAAGCTTGTTTTGTAGGTAGGACAAGTAATAGCTTACATGGACGCGTTGAACAAGATAAGAATAAGGACATGAGCCATAAATAAAAATAACGCATTGAGTACAGTTGGATGGATAGGAGTAAAATTGGATCATTCGAGATATGGTTAGATGAATCGAAGTATGATTGAATAGATCGAAGGTTCTAGTATTTTGGGAGATGATCAGTTTGATCGCAATAGGATCAGACCAATCCCTTATTACAGTTCAGTTGGGATCGATGGTAAGATCGAAAGGATCGTTACCTAGGGGGATCAGATCGATCATTGGATGATCGGTCCAATCTTTTCATTAAAGTCATATAGGATCGATAGGAAGAATTGAAGGGATCAAGGTTGTAGGGGATCAGTTTATTGAGAGGAGGATCGAACTGATATTGGATCAAAGTTCGAGTCTGATCGAAGGCGAGGCATAGGAGATCAGATCAATCAAGGAGTGATCGGTGCAATCACGTTCAATTTGAAGGGCTTCGATCACAGAGGTCCGATGGAAGAGTTACTCAATGAGGATCAGATCGATCGACATTCAATTGGTCCGATCTTGAAGCTTAAATTAGGATTCTTGGGTTTTCTGGGTTTTGAATGAAGATCAGAGGGATCCCGAATGAAAATCAAATCGATCTTCATACAGGATCAGATCGATCGGGGATAAGTTTTGCTCTAGGGATAAATTTTGAATTTTATGTTTCAAGGCCAAATCTTACAAATCAATGAGTCCCAAATAATCAAACTAAGGATCCTAGGGGTTCATAAACAACATTCAATTTCCTTAAATCATCAAATCGAGACATATGAAAAAACTAGGATTTTGGGTTTGATGGCTCAAATCATGATATAATAAAACATTAAGCTTGGGAATGATACAAGCATGGATAAATAAGCATTGTTACAGATTTCGAACAAGGAATGATCATGATTTTCAAGCAAGAAGGAAAATGTTCAGCTAGGGTTTTACCTTGGAAAAGCTTGGATCCTATTTGCGATGATGGCTAGCACTCCCGTTGATCCTCCCCATCTAATTCGATGATTTTTGATGGCTCAGTTTGGTGAAGTTTGTCTAAGTTTGGGTCAAGAAATAAAATCGCAATAGTTTGACTAAGGTTTGAAATGACAAGAATGAGGGAGGGGTGCCTCTTATTTATATGAGGGGGGTGGAGGATGGAGATGAAATTGATGATATGAGCAAGTTGCTTTACGGTCTCCGACCCAATAGACGACATTTTGATTATCTGATTTTTAATCCCGATCGAATTAACATAACTAAAATAAATTATTAATTGATAAATCATAATCACTTGACATCTCGGGTCATGCTCGAAAACTTAGGGTTATGACATCATCAACACCGACAATTTCCTAGTAAAAACTTATGACTGCAATATCTTTTGCTATGGATATCCGATCAGAATTCCAGAACCACTTCTGAAATCCTCTCAACATAGTCTATCATATTTAATCATAATATAAGTAATTTAATCATGTTAAGCTTAGTCTAATTAATCACTCATTATGGATCGATTAATACTGTACAATTATAAATAACCCACCTTACAAAAATCTCATCCTCGAAATTTGCTAAGCTGGCAGAAACCACTCTGGGTACTTCTCTTGTATTTTGGCCTTTAATTCCCTTGTGGCTTCCTCAGTCCCAAAATGTCTCAACAAGATTTTTACTGTGGGTATTTCCTTGTTCCTTAACTGTTGGATCTTTCAGTCTGGAACCGCTTCAGGTTTCTCTTCATATTGTAAATCTAGGGTTGTGGTTACCTCTTCTTGCCTAATCATGTGCTTGTCATTGTGTACATACTTTCTTAACTGGGACACGTGAAAAACATTATGAACATTTCCAACACTAGGCGGTAATGTCAACCTATAGGTGGTTGTTCCAACCTTCTTAAGTATCTCATAAGGTCCAATGAATCGTGGTTTGAGTTGTCCCTTCACACCAAACCTATCGATTCTTTTTGAAGGTGATACCTTGAGGAATACCATATTTTCAAACTTAAAACTCAACCAGTCCTCCTTGTGTCTGTATAAGGTTTCAGCCTATCCTAGGCTTACTTAATCCGATCTCAGATGTGTCGAACTATTTCTATAATCTCAGTTATGGCCTCAAGACAAAGTACTTTCCTCTCTCCCACTTCATCCGAATAGAGTGGAGATCAACATTTCTTCCATACAGAGCCTCATAAGGTGTCATCCCAATAGTTGACTGATGGTTGTTATTGCATGCAAATTCCATTAACGGTAGAATCCTTTCCCACTTATCTCCTCGGTCTAGTACCACTGTCCTAAGCATATCCTCGAGGACTTGAATGGTTCTCGCATATTGTCCATCTTTTTGAGGGTGGAAGGTGGTACTGAAGTTCAATCGAGTACCAAGTTCCTCTTGAATACTTTTCAAAAATCTCGGTGTGAACTTGGCATCTCTATCGGACGTGATGGAAATCGGTACCCCATGAAGTCTTATAATCTCTCTAACGTATAGTTCTGCAAGCTTGTTTGACCCATATGTGACCTTAATGTGCAAGAAGTGTGTGCCCTTAGTCAAACAATCCACAATGACCCATATAATGGTGTTTCCTTTAGGTAACTTTTGCAGACTAGTCACAAAGTCCATGGTAAAATGATCCCATTTTCATTCTGGGATTTCCAAGGGTTTCAGCTTCCCATACAGACGTTGATGGAAAGCTTTGACTTGCTGACAAAACCAGGCAACGTTCTACAAATGATGCTACGTCCTTCTTCATTCCATCCCACCAAAGTGTTTCTTTTAGATCTCGGTGCATCTTGGTACACCCGGGATGAGCAGTGTATGGGGTTTCATGGACTTCTATCAAAATTTCCTCTCTTAATACCCCATCATTTGATACACAAATCCGTCCTTCAAAGAGTATGGCATTATCTGTTGCCTCATGATATTTCTCGACTTGTTGTGATCTAACCCTTAATCTTATCCTTTCCATCTCCTTGTCTTTCCTCTGGGCTTCTATAATCCTTGTCCTTAAATCTGGGCAAACTATCAAAGCGGCTATCAGCTCGTTGATAATTCAGATGGTCTTACCATTTCTATTCTTAATCTTTCAAATTCCCTTATCAACTCCTCATGAGTTAGAGAGGTATACATCCTCGCATCGAGCTTGCAGCTTAGGGCATCTGCGATAGTATTGGCCTTTCCTGGGTGGTAATTTATAGATAGGTCATAGTCCTTAACCAACTCCACCTTCTTTGTCTCATATTCAGATCCTTTTGCTTAAAGAAATATTTGAGACTCTTATGATTTGTGAAAATTGAGCATCAAACTCCATAAAGATGGTGCCTCCAAATCTTAGGGTATGAACTATGGCTACGAGTTCTTGATCATGAGTTGGATAATTCACTTCATGTGGCCTCAATTTCCTTGATGCATAAGCTATGACATTTCCATCATGCATAAGGACACATCCTAATCTATTCTTTGAAGCGTCAGTATAAACCTCATAATCCTTCTCGGATTTAGGGATTGTCAAAACTGTAGTCGTGGTCAATCTCCTTTTCAGTTCTTGGAAACTATTCCTACTAGCTTTCGTCCATTCAAACTTTACCCCTTTCCTTTACAGTTAGGTCATTGGCTTAGCTATCCTTGAAAGTCCTTCTATAAAACGTCGATAGTAGCCGACTAGTCCTAAGAAGCTTCTAATCTCACTGGGATTCATCAGAGTCTTTCACTCCTTCACTGCTTGTATCTTTACGGGATCAACCTTGATTCTTTCGGCTGACACTATATATCCTAGGAACATCACTTCTTTCAGCTAGATTTTGCACTTGCTGAATTTGACGTACAACCCTTCCTTTCTTAATGCCTCAAGGACTATTCTCAAATAATCCTCGAAAATGAGTATTTTATTAATTAAAAGAAAATTTTCCAATTCAACAATGATAATTTGGCTATTGCAATAAAAAACGTTAATAACTTGTTGGATTATCTAACTGAAATGACAAAAATAAGTTTAAAGTCATAAAGTTGTGGGTAAAACTATTGAAAATTCTACAAATGGTGAAATTAATAATGATTCAACACCACTTGAATTAGAAACAAGAAAGGAAGCATTGAACGCGTTGGAGAGCTTAATACGCAATTAGAAAAGTTGTAGACGAAATTAAATTAAATTTGAATTCAAAAAAGATCATATTAAAATAGATTTATATTTTAGCAAGTTACCATAGTAGTGATTGTAATACTTATGAATTATTAATTTATAATTTTTATGGGACCTTTATACTTATAAAGGGAATCTCAAAAAAATTATTATATTATTATTTTATTGAATTTGATGATTTTTTATGCTGGCCCAAATTGGAACCGAATAAATTTATTATTAATAGAATTAAATTATTAATCAAGGTTCAATTATATAGCCTTTAATCCCAATAAAATCCACGTTCATGCAGATAATAACTAGGAAAGGAAACAATACCAAAGAATAATCGTAATCGTAAGAGGAAAGATTTATTCAATAAAAAAAGACCAAGTGTTAAGAAAAAGGAAAAATAAATAAATAAAATAAAACCTATTTGATTTGCAGCAAACTGAATTCAAAAACAGAAATTAACCTTAAACGACAGTACCTGTGCTCGATCTCGTGTACCTGAACGCTAGCAGGGGCCAGCGGTGGACGGTTCGGGGAATTAGTATATAAAGAAATAATACATGACAAATATATAGGTGTCTCGATTGTCACGTTGCACAACAAAAAAATAGTGATCTACCGATGGATGTTTCCGTAGGTATGTCAAAATATCAGTAGGGTAAATAACTCACCAAAGGATATACCGACAGAAGCTTGTCGTCAATATACATGTTGTTCATAAACACTAGCACGAAAATTAATCGGTCGGTAAATACATCCATAGTATACATTTTTTTTTTAAATTTTCGTTGTTATTTTAAACAATTCTACCGACGGAAATTAATATTATTTTTAGTTTTATTTTTTATTAGCATAGAACACGTGCGTTTGTTTCATTCTTCCTAATGTATTTGAAACTTGTCGCCGTTGAAGTTAAAATATGCTAATATGAATTTGTTTGTATAATGAATGAAAGATTAATGATAATAAAATGTATAAAAAATGTCCAGAGGAATGTGAGTAAACATTAAATATGTTGTTAGGATTAATGTATAGTTTTGCTGATATAAACTCTTGACGATAAAAGTCTTTTAAATTTAACTTGATCTAGCCAATAGGATGTAATAGATTAGGACCATATAATAGATAGGTCAACTGAAGATCGAAGAGCTGAAGACCATAAAAGAGTCGAAAACAAAAATATCAAGATAAAGGGAAGACTAGAACTGATAAGTGATAACCACTCGTTTTACATGTTTATTAAGAGTATTTTGGGTCATTTTTAGATTAGTTTTGCATAGATGTGTGTCATATTTTGTTAGTTATGTTTAATTGTGTCAAAACATGTTTGTTGTGATAAACGAACATATTTAATTGCATGTTTTTATCAAAGTTGTTTTTGCAAGATAAATGAAGTATGATGCAATGTTGATAGGTTGAAAATGAACCGGAAACATGAGCTGGTTGAGTCAAGTAACCAAGAAATCAAGATAAAAGAAGAAAATGATGAAAAAGGAGTTCATGCAAGTCTCGGCCGTGGTCCATGAAAGATTAACAACAAAGAACCAAAAACATGGCCATTTGTCGCGGTCGGTGCTGCGGGTGGAGCCACGAGCTGCATCAAGATGAATTTTCATAGTAATTTTATCGTGGTCAAGCACTGTGGTCCGCGGCACGACCGCGGTTAGCTATTTCGACTACGGTTCGGCATAGTTTTTACTCATTTGGCAAATATCCGAACTTCCTTGTATTTAAACTCTTAAATTTAGTTTGAGAGGTTTTCTAAGTAGTTTTTAGAGTAGTTCTCTTGGAGTTTGAAGGAGAGCACCAGGGAAGAACACAACATGGCAAGAAATTGATGTAGAAGACATGTTTTGATTAATCCAATCGAAGAATTTCACCGGGCTTGTTTCCCTTACTTTATTTTTCTACTTTTCGTTTTGATTTCCTGGTTGAAATACTTTCTATCATCATGATTATAAGTTTTGATGGAATTGGTATTTTCTTATGATTTCACATTCATAATGTTTAATTTTGCTTTTAATAATTCCTTCTTCCTTAAAGTTCATCCGTTTCTTGTTTTGTATGTATTCATCATGATTAATCTTTCTATGACAACAGTGGATAATCATGATTGTTTTGATTAATGGATGATATGTTAATTGTGTTATTTGACAAAATGTATATTTAACATGGAGTATGAATAACCTCTTAATGGTATTCATGTATGACTCGGATTATGACCAGATAAGGATTTTATATGTTTATGTGCGTGGTTTGCTTGATCAAGTGTAGCAACCTAATTTTTGATCTTAATTCATTTAAAGTTTTACTAAAATTTCTCTAACTTAATATATTTATTTTTATTTAATTAAACCATAAAGTATTATAAGTCGTACCTAGTATTTTGCACGAGCATAGTGAATGCATGAATTCATTTATCTTTCTTTTATCACATGTTATTTCATTATCATTAATGTGAGCATTATTTACTCATTCATGTACCCAAGGCCCGATAGTATTTTAGCAACCCAATAATAAGCCCAAGATTATCCACCATTAAGATTCTGTAACGGCTCTTCAAAGGATTAGCGCCATTACCGTGCATGTCTTTCTGATTTTATTACATTTTGCATATTTTGTCCTTCAACGCCTTTATTAGTAAAACAACCTCCCTATAGTTGGATCCAATTATTTATCTATTCAAAGTATGTTACTTGATAGGCAAATGGCTCCAGCCAGAAGGAATATGCATACCACACGATATAACAACGAATGAAATGCTAGAAATGGAGCCTTGGATAGCGATGAGACGCAATCTGCAACTTTCCCCTACAATAATGGTCACGAGAACAATGGGAGCCATGTCCAAAACTTTGCATCCAAGCTTGCACAAGCAATAAGGGCTCTCATAACCCAACAATCAATGTCAAGCAATAACCACAAGATCGTGGTGCAGTTTTCTCAGATGAACCCACCTATTCTCAAAGGAAATGAAGGTCCAATTACAACTGAGGAATGGGTCACTGATCTTGAACGAATATTTGAGTACCTGAATCTCGATGAAAAGCAGAAAGTGACTTGTGCAGTGTTTCAGTTGGCTGAAGATGCTAGGCACTGGTGGCAGTCTCAGTCTAGAACAATGACCGAAGCAAGCCGGCAGAGCCTCACCTAGAAGTCTTTTAGGGAGATGGTGTTTGTAAAGTTTTTCCCGACGGAACAACGCAAGGAGAAGGAACTGTTGAACCTAATGCAAGGAAACATGATGGTATTCGAATATGAGAGGAAGTTCAACCAGCTTTCTCGGTATACTCCCAACTTGGTAGACACGGATGAGAAGAAGGTGTGGCAATTTGAGAGTGGACTACAACCATAAATTAGTGCCATAATAGCCGGTCAAGGCCCATTGATGACCTATATTGAGATTGTGGAGAGAGCTCAAGCAGTTAATTCACGTCTCAAACGTGTTGAGTCTGTTCCTAAACACACTTACAATCATGGAAAGAGGCAATGTGATGGTTGGAATAAGGGAAAACACCTCCAATATAAAAAGAGACCAAGGTATGATGGAGCGAATGATACGAACTGGTTGCAACCAACAAACTGTTATGTCCGGAGTGTCACAAGTACCATTCTGGAAAGTGCTTGTTTGGGAAGAACACGTGTTATTGTTGTCACCAAGAGGGTCACAGATACTGGGAATGTCCAACATATAGAGGCAATAATGATGTTGGTGGTGACCGCAACAAAGCTACGTAGAAAGGAAATGCATGAGTTCTTGCAATGAACGGGACATATGAGAATGAAGAAGCTCCGACTATGTCAGGTACTTCACATATGTTTAAGTACTTCATAAAGTCAATTTGCATATTAGATGTCTATTATATTTTACATTCCTTATATCCAATAATTTTGATGATAAAAATCAATACCATTATGTTACGTATTCTTTGTGTATGCAACAAGCCCGCTTATGTACTTTTTGATTCTTGTCATTCCCAGTCATTTATTGCTAAGAGATTTTGCGATGTGATCAATGTGTTATGTGAACAAGAAACTGAACCTTTGAGAATAGGAATCCCTTCGTGTAGGACTATGGAATCAAATCGTTTGGCTAAAGGGGTAGAAGTACAATCAAGGAAAACAATTTAGAAGCTGTTTTGTTCATCTTAGACATGAAAGATTTTAACCTAATCCTAGGGATGGATTGGCTTAGTCAAAACCACACAGTGATTAAATGTTGGGAGCGAGAAGTGATGTTTCAGCTGCTAGGAGTGAGTTCATACCATGGGAGTAAGATGAGGAAATCACCAATTATCTCTACAATGCAAGCTGTAAAGATGGCAAGAAAGACTGACAACCAGGCATTTTTGGTGAACATGGTGAGTGCAATCATTCTGGATACGGCTATGGAGAATATTCATGTTGTAAGAGAGTATTCAGATGTTTTCCCTGACGATATAAGTGGTATTCCACCTGATAGGCAAGTGAAGTTTAGCATAGATTTGCTCCCCGAAACAGCTCCTGTATGCAAGGCACCCTACTGAATGTCACCAAACGGATTGCAGGAATTGAAAGTTCAAATTCAAGAGTTGTTAGATAAAGGTCACATCCGACCAAGTGTTTCGCCTTGGGGTGCACCGGTCCTTTTTGTTAAAAAGAAAAATGGAACTATGAGGATGTGCATTGATCATTGTGAGCTAAATAAGCTCACCAAAATTGAAGACTTATTTGATCAATTAAAAGGGGTCGTAGTCTTTTCGAAGATTGATTTGAGATTAGGATATCATCAACTAAAGGTCAAGGAGAGTGATGTGCCAAAGAGATCCTTTTGAACTCGTTATGGGCATTATGAGTTCATGGTGATGCCCTTCGGTTTATAGAATACACCAGCGGTATTCATGGGCCTCATGAATAGGGTCTTCCAACCGTTCATAGACCAATTCATCATTGTCTTTATCAATGACATCTTGGTATATTCAAGGGATTGAAGCCAACATGAGGATCATCGGCATAAAGTGTTGGAGACGCTTCAAAAAGAGAAATTCTATGCCAAATTTAAGAAGTGTGAGTTTTGGCTCGACCAAGTTGCATTTCTTAGTCATGTAGTGACGACCCAAGGAATTGAAGTTGACCCATCAAAAGTGGAAGCAGTCAGCAACTGGGAGCAACCTAAGAATGCTAGCGAGATTCGAAGTTTTTTTGGGATTAGCAGGCTATTATCGGCATTTTATAGAAGAATTCTCCAAGATAGTTAGTCCATTGACTTAATTAATGAGGAAGGGATTCAAATTCGAGTGGAATGAGAAGTGCGTCAAGAGCTTCCAAGAATTGAATGAAAGACTTATGATAGCACCCGTGCTTACAATTTTACAAGGCACAGAGGGGTTTGTTATGTATTGCCATGCATCTAAACAAGGTCTTGGATGTGTTTTGATGCAGCAGGGCAAGGTTGTAGCTTATGCGTCAAGACAATTAAAGACACATGAGTTAAACTGCCCTACCACGACTTAGAGCTAGTTGTGGTGATTCATGCCTTGAAGATTTGGCAGAATTATTTATATGGAGGAAAATGTGAGATTTACTCAGATCACAAGAGTTTGAAATATCTATTCACACAGAAAGAGCTCAATATGAGGCAGTGAAGATGGTTGGAGCTAGTTAAGGATTACAACTGTACCATTCACTATCATTCGAGTAAAGCAAATGTTGTGGCAGATGGTTTGAGCAGGAAAGGAGTTCACACCTCTCAATTAGTTAAAGAGTTTGAAAACTTAAAAATTGAAGTGGTGCCACCAACAACAAATACGAAGTTAGTTCTTGTAGCTTTGACTATTCAGCCGTTGTTAAGGGATCAAATTCGTGAAGCACAAGGGAAAGACAAGTTTTTGTGGAAATTGAAGAAACGAGCCCTAAATGGAGATATAAGGGATTTGCAGTCAATGCAGATGGAGCTCTGTTTTATGAGGAAAGAATCTGTGTACCCAAAAATGAGCAGCTAAGGAGGGAGATAATGAAGGAGGCTCATAACACAACAATATTCTATTCACCCAGGAGGAACGAAGATGTATCAAGATTTGAAGGGACATTTCTGGTGGAAGAATATGAAGTGATCTATTGGAGACTTTGTTGAGAGATGCATGCCATGTCAGAAGGTGAAGACAGAACATCAGCGTCCACGAGGGTTACTTAAACCACTCGAGATCCCGGAGTGGAAATGGGAGAATATTGCTATGGATTTTATAGTTGGATTTCCAAGGACGTTCAAAGGGAACCATGCAATTTGGGTTATTGTGGATAGACTCACGAAATCTACTCATTTCTTACCAGTAAAGATGACTTTCAACATGGATCGACTAGCCTAAATTTATTTAGAAGAAATTTTTCGTCTTCATGGGTGCCAGTCACTATCGTGTCAGATCGTGATACGAGATTCACTTCTAAGTTTTAGAGGAGTCTGCAAGATGCTATGGGAACTAAATTGAGGTTCAACACTGTTTATCACTCGCAAAGCGATGGACAATCGGAGAGAACAATCCAGACCTTCAGGATATGTTGCGAGCATGCATTTTGGATTTTGGAGAGGATTGGGAAAGACATTTACCACTGGTAGAATTTGCTTAGAACAACAATTACCAAGCATCAATTGGAGTGGCACCATATGAGGCTTTATATGGAAGAAAGCGTAGATCACCACTTCATTGGGACAGGGTAATCACGATCCAAGCAATATTGTAAATCATGTTGATTTAGAGGTGGACAAAGAGTATCCCATTGCCGTCTTGGATAGAAAGGTTCACATATTGAGAAGGAAAGAGATTTCATTATTAAAGATTTAATGGAGCAGACATAATAAAAATAAAGCTACATGGAAAAGAGAGGGCGAGATAAAATCAAGATACCCAGAATTTTTGGATTAAGGTAAGCAATTTTTAGGACGAAATTTTTTTATTTAGTGGGGAAGGATCTAGCAACCCAATTTTTAATCTTAATTCATTTAAAGGTTTACTATAATTTCTCTAACTTAATATATTGATTTTTTATTTATTTTTATATAATTAAACCATAAAGTATTATAAGTCGTACCTAGTATTTTGCACGAGCATAGTGAATGCATGAATTCATTTATCTTTCTTTTATCACATGTTATTTCATTATCATTAATGTGAGCATTATTTACTCATTCATGTACCCAAGCCCAGATACTATTTTAGCAACCCAATAATAAGCCCAAGATTATCCACCATTGAGATTCTGTAACGGCTCTTCAAAGGATTAGCACCATTACCGTGCATGTGTTTCTGATTTTATTACATTTTGCTCATTATCAATCCCAATATTTCGAGCTCTAAAACATAGAAAGTTTCTCCTTTGCCGTAGAATCTTCTCCCAATTTATACCTCCACTCTTGTAATATTAGCGCCTCAACTTCTCATATTCCTCCTACTCCCAAAATATACAACGAAGTGAGAACTACAGTTTGAGAGCAGTAAGAGAGTTTTGGGCACTCCTTACAGATCCATTTTTTTTCCCCTGCCTTACTTTTCTAAGCTCTGCAATTCCTTTCTCCTTCTGCCGAATAAAAAAATATTGGGGAGAGCTTTTGTGGTTTATTACTGTAGATGACAATTTTTATTTAAGGAGTGGAGGGAGAGAACGTTTTTTTTATTATAAATTGTGTGGCCTAGAATTGTAGATTGAAGAATCTTTAATGTATTGTCATTATTGCTACCCTTGGTTTGACTTTGGAAGTACAATGACCATGCCCTTCTCATGTATACATGTATATCTCCATCCAACATTATTAACTAATAAATATACACATGGTTTTATATTTTGTTATAGGCAGATTAGGATCCTTAGCCAAATCTTGTTAATATTGTAATAATAAAAATTCTTCTTCGTCGGCAAGCAGCCATGAATCCACCCATTAGCATTTAATTGATCAATTTTCTTCAATTACTTTGGCTCAAGAATTTTATTAAATATAACTACGTACACGCAGACATAATACAATTAAGCTATCTAAGTTTTGCTTACTATGAACAGTAACAGAAAATATAATTAAACAAAGTTATAGTTAGACATTATGTCATGATTATTGTTTTTACTTGTTCAAATGTTAACATTAAGTTATTATCTATTCATGTTTAGGCCGCGTGCAAGGCTTAATCAATTAATTTTTAAGGTATCCAAGTTGAGTGGAAATAAAGGTGGGGTGTAGGTTGAGATTGCACAATTATTGCTATTATGTGCTTTACAATTTGATTATGTGCTATAGTTATGTTGTAGCTTTGGCCGTGATATGTTAATGTGGCTTCGGTCGTGATATATTCATGTGGCTTTTGCCGTGATATGTTGATGTGGCCTTTGGCCGTGATATGTTAATGTGGCTCCGGCCGTGATATGTTATGATTCTAAGCATGCTCATTATTTTGTATATAATGACATTTGATTGTACCCCCCACTGAATCAATAGTTACTCACCTCGAAGTTATTAAATATTTTCAAGTTATGTCTCGGACAATGCTTAGTGATTGGCGTTGAATATGGTCAAGAAGAGTTTAATTTCAATAAAGTCAAATATTTTGTGTTTAGCTTCCGCAATAAATGTTTAAACTATTATTTTCTATTTTTCACCTTTATTTTAAAGATATTATTTCCCTTTGATTATTTAAAAATTCAAGTTTAGTGACGCGTAAATTGTTTTGAAAATTTGGGGCATTACATAAATTGATCATGTTTAGTTAGTGATTTCTCACTTTAGGAAGATTAATTGGATTGTTGAAGCTTGATGAAACAATTACTCTTTTTTAGCAATATGTTAGGTTTCAGGATGTTACTAACATTAAGATGTTGGGTAACATTCTATTGCTAACATAATTCCGATTTTCACTCGAGTCTGTTTAATCTTATCCTTTTGATTTATTTTATATTTCAGCATGTTCTTAATTATTTTATAGTTGAATTATCATAAATAAGTAGCTTGGACATACATTATCTTCTAGATATGTTTGAATTGCTTAAAGATAAGAAATATCTAAATTAGTTGTTATTTTTTATGGAACTTACTTATCACATATATTATCTTAAAGATAAGAAAGATCTGCCACGTATGTTTTTGGTTGTTTTATTTGTTCCTAAATAAGCACAGGTCGTGCACAAAAGAAGTGGGTAGTTAGGAGAACAAGGACAAGTAGTTCATGCACGTTGAAGATCATGGAGCCGTTGCAACTTCACCTTCATTCAAGTATAAATATGACTTGTCTTGGCTATTTGATGTGGAGAGATTAGCGTGCGTTCCAGAGCTTACAAAGAATCATATTCTTGTCTAGTTTTTCTACTTTTTGTAGCTATTGCGTGATAGTTTGTATTTCATAGGTTGTCTATGTAAGAATAGATTGTTCAATTGTATGTAGTTTGAGAAGGATATTCTATTTAGTGTTTCGGTTGAGCTATGTAAGATTCACTTTTTACATAGTAAAATCGTTTTTCCCTGAGGCACTCTAAAGTATTTATATACTTGAGAAAAATTTCATTTCGTGTGTTTACAAAATCTGGTTCATGTTAATTAATAATGTTAGCTAACATCTCTTTGTTAGTAGCATTCTAAGTACAAATTATATCAATTGTCATCAAGAGTCGCTACTTGATACACAAAGTAGAAGTTCCTGGTGCGCAAACTTGCTACTATGTCGACTGTTGCTATGGTGAGGCCAGCTGCTCTGGACAACAATGGCTTGAACTACTCGATGTGGAAGTCTCAATGAAGATCTACATCAAGTCGATTGATGAACGTGATGGGTTGCTGTGCTAGATGGATGGACTGCACCCAAGATGCCACAACGTGATCCAGAAAATCCAGTTGCTGAAATCATGGTTTTTAAATGTGAAAATCAATGGACTTAAGAAGAACAAACTCTTTCAAATCTTTATGATCGTGCTTTTAATGCAATTTTTGGTGCAGTTGACGTTTCTTGTCTCTGGTTAATCTCAATCTATGTTGAAGCCAAGGCTGAGTGGTTAATCCTTCAAGAAAAATGCGAGGGATTAGTCAGTGTCAGAAACACAAAACTGAGGCTTCTTACATCAAAGTTCGAGATTCTGAGAATGTAAGAAGATGAGACGATCTTGTCTTACTATGAAAAGATCTATGTTCTAATGAATGAAACACAAGGACTAGGTGAGCCGTTCAATAAACGCCAAGTTGGTAATTAAGATGTTAAGAACCCGTCCTAAAAGGTTTAATGTCAATAGAAGAAGTTCGTGATTTAAACTCCCTTGAACTTGGGGAGCTTGTTAGTATTCTAACCACCTTTTAGATGCATCTTATAAACTAGAAAGAGGGATATACAGGAAAGGGAATAACTTTACATGATGGGAATGACACTATCACTGCCAACAACTCCAACTCACCCAAAACTCCTGTGATTGTTCCAACAATTAAAGAAGTTGAAACAGGTGATGATTTGTTGGACGAAAAACACCTAACTTGGTGCTTTTGACCAAGAAATTCAATAAACTAATGAAATCCATGAAGAAGTCAAGTCCACAATATAGGAAGAGGAATGTTTCTCCAACACCATCAGTTCGTTCATTAGGATCATCAAAAAGAAGTTATGAAAAGAAAGAAAGTAACTTGTCATTGTTAGAACCGAGGAACTATGACAATGTCAAGTGTAGAAGCTTTTCTGGTATGGTACATTATGCTAATGAATGTCTGACAGTCTTAAGAAGAAGAAAGCTCAACTTCAACACTACACTTGGTAACGAATCTGAGTCCAAAAGTGAGGATCTTGACAACATCACTTATTGGCAAAGATAGAGGAGTTAGAAGATTATGACACAGACGTAATCATGGAAGAGGATGAAAAATCAGATGATGATGCCATGTCTGTAGATGTTACCTCTACTCCTCTTAACATTCTACCTGTTGAGAATGTTACAAACTGGTAGGAACTCTCAGAACTTCAAAACATTTCCACTAATGTTGTTCATGAAGACAAGTCTCAAATGTTCCAAAGTCCAGAAGAAACTCAAAGAGATTTTGAACGTGTTAGTCACTACTTCAACATAGTTGACAAATAATGTGAAGACTACCGTGTTGATTAGTCAGATTGAATGAAGAAAATAACGCCTTGAGGAGACAGATCATCAGACTTGAAGTATTGCTAACACGAAGAGATAAGGAAATAGATGATCTCAAGGAAAAAGGTGCATGACACTGATACAGTTTTTGACAAAATCAATCGAGGTAAATCTACTCTTGATGAAGTCTTGTCAATTGCTCAAACACATGGTCATGTTTGGGTTATGACAAGCTGTGCTCAACTTTTTCGAATCTTTTTGAGTAAAAAGAGAGTGTTATAAAATTTTTGAAAGAGAGAGCATCAACTTCAAAAAGATTGAAACCAAAAGTTTTTATCTGTCACTACTGTCAAAACGTTGGTCACATAAAACCTTTTTGTAAGCAAAGAGTTTTTGACGAAAATAATGGGATGTTTGTTGACCAACGTCACATTGTTACTCAACACTTTAGGTTAGATAAATGCCTAGTTGTCTATACTTCTCTCAAAACAAATATTTCTAGAAACTGGTATTTCGACTATTGATGTTCTAGACATATGACAGATGACAAAACTTGTTTGACAAACTTCACTCCAGTTTGTTGAGGAAGTGTGACTTATGGAGGAGGACTTGAATGTAAGATTGTGGGAAAAGGTAAATTAAATGTTCCTGAATTTCCAAAGCTCCATCAAGTGTTATATGTTGAAGGATTGAGTGCTAATCTAATTAGCATAAGTCAATTGTGTGATGATGGTCTGTACGTGAAGTTTGATAAGGATACATGTGAGGTGTTTGATAACTCTAACAATTTTGTGATGTTTGGTAGTAGGACTGTAGATAATTATTATCAGACAGGTAACTCCGAAAAGTGTTTGATGTCTAAACCAAATGAGACTGAAATTTGGCATCAAAAGTTGGGGCATGCTAGTGTTAAGAATATTAAGAAGCTACTACGACATGATGCTGTCAGAGAAATACCTAAAACTCACATTCAATTATGAAAATGTTTGTAACGCATGTTTGAAAGGTAAACAGACAAGAGCTACTCATCCCATAGTTTGTACCATTAATACTTCAAGTTGTTTTAAATTATTACATATGGATTTAATGGGGCCGGTTGAAGTTGAAAGTCTTGGTAGAAAAAGATATGTCCTTGTATGTGCTAATGATTTTTCTCGTTTTACTTGGGTTGAGTTCATGCATGAAAAGTCTGAAACTTTTACAAGGTTTAAAAAATTCTATAGTATGTTTTGAAAGATGTATAATGTTGATATTATTAAGATTATGACTGATCATGGGAAGGAATTTGAAAATATTGATTTCAAAAATTTATGTGAAAGAAAAAGGTATTTCTCATGAGTTCTCTGTTCCTAAGACTCCTTAGCAAAACGGAGTTGTTGCAAGAAAAAATCGAACTTTGCAAGAAATGGTACGTGTGATTTTGCACTCTAAAATTTTTTCAAAGAGATTATGGGGACAAGCTGCGAGGAGGGGCGAGATATTTTCTTCAAAGATAAGCAGTCCAACCCTCTCTTTTTCTCTATCTCTTTATACACACACACACATATATATATGGTCGCGTTATTGTGCATAGGGCCCTTGGTGTGATAAATGATGCAACATCTCGTCCATCCGTGTAAAAAATGAACGCTAATCCGCTAGGCCACGTGTCCAGTTATTCAAATGTATTATGTATAAGACGAAAATGCATTACGGGAGTAAAAAAGTAATTTGCTAATTAATTTTATCTACTGTACGGTTGGTAAGTCTTTTTAAGATGTGACAAATCACGCTAGATACATTCTATCGCAAATCTCCATTACATAAGCCTTAAAATGCATTTTCGTAAGCTTCAAAATGCATTTATGTAACTCTCTAGCAAATGCATTCACGTAAATCTACAAATGCATTTTGTTTAAAATTATGCAGTTTTTACAAATTCATATTTTTCATCTGATTTTTATTCAAGTAAACATATGCAATTAGGATTTTGTTTGAAAGATCATGAAATTTTCTTTAATTTGATATATGACACACGAAAAAATGATTTAAATCAAGTGATATATTTTAATTTGATGTTTTATGGAATTTTAGAAGAGAGAGAAAAAAGATGAGAGCTAAAACAAAATCTTACCTTAATACCCTTAAGCGTGATTTAAAAGCTATGGATCTATGCAATCTTGGGCCGTTGGATCGCGAAAATGAAAGGTTGGGATCTTGCATCATTTATCACACCAACTAACTTTATTATATGAACACAAACCTATATATGTATATATCTATACAGGGTTGCGTTATTATGCATAAGGGCCTTGGTGTGATAAATGATGCAAGATCTCATCTGTCCCTATAAAAAATGGACGTTGATCCGCGTGGTCACGTGTAACAATACGTAAATGCATTCTGCATAATATGTAAATGCATTATGAGGGTAAAAAAGTCATATGTTGTTAATTCTATCTACTGCACAATTGGTAAGTCGGGATAATTATAGGATATGACTTATCACGCCAAATGCATTTATGTAAGCCTCAAAATTCATTTACGTAAGACT